>VDFB02070812.1:0-27359 GCA_007258455.2 Sequoia sempervirens | reverse complement strand
AAGTTAGTCAAAAGTCAAAAAAAAAGTTGTCTTGTCGAACTACGGGTCTATGAGCCTTGAACGTAGGCAAGGTTGATCTTTGATCATCCCCCAAGACACTTAGGTCAATCCTTTAGGAGTCCGTCATAATAAATTGACATCTCATCATGTATATCATCATCTGTAAATTGGTCAAGTCTTTAGTAGAACTACGTGGTCTCTGCGTATATAACGTAGGCAAGGCTAATCTGTTGATGAGCCCTCGAGGCCCCTAGGATAGGTCTTTAGGTTAGTCTCTTGGTAAAAATCTTAGAAAACCCAAAAACATTGAAAAATCAAAAATCAAAACATTTGAAAATCTTGAAAACACCAAAAACAACCTCAAAACATTGAAAAACTTCAAAAACATCCAAATATTTGAAAAAATCCATCCGTCTCATCTCACTTTCACCCACAATAACATCACTCATAATAAACTATCATCATCCTCAACCTTTGGTAAGATAATCAGAAACAAGTCTAGTAGGTTAAAAGTAAAAACTCAAAACGTCAAGTTGCAGGTCTAAGTCAGTACATAAGAAAGTTGGTCAATTCTCTTTGTGTTGATAACCTATCATCCAATTTGTCCCATATCAATCATTCAAAAGAACACTTTAGATAAAACAAAATGATGTGCCACCATCCACTAACATGTCCTAGGATGCATCCTTCCTACAATGGGCATTATCTTTTGGCAATAGTTTTGGTTCTTATCCTTAAAAACACATCCGCTTTTTGTTAGCGGTATTGAAGACCATCAGCTCGTTTGTTTACTTTATCTTTGTCTTTTGACTTATCTTATTGTGCTCATTCCAAGGACCTCTTGATGATATCCAAATAGAGGATTTAGAGAAATAGGAATGGGGCAATGATCATTATCTTTTGTCTGATGTGCTTGTTGGACGTTCTTGTAATATAACTTGGCGAATACTTTCTTTGTTAGGTATGTATGGAGGAGGTTTTGAGCAACTTGTTGACTATTGCATTGATAGGTTGTACTTTTCCATGTTTTAGTCCGAGGTGTTTGAAACTTCTAAAGTGCATCCTAGCAAGGTTTTTGTATTTCAGGTGTCAACAAGAATACTCCTATCTGTTTGTCAAGTCAAAGTTCATCACATTGGGTACAATGCCATCCTTGTTCTCTATACCTTGATGCATCATACCACGTGTGTTATCAAACATAAGAAAATTGGCCCTTTGAAAATACCAACTCCTCAGCAAGTAATCATCATCATTTGCATATTCATCATCTTGTGTCTTGTTGAAATGACTTTTTCTCTTTCATCCCTTCTTGGTCATCACACTAACAAGGTACTATGAGAGTTGATCATCATCATCATCATTGTCATCGATCTTGCATCCACAAAACATTAGCATATTGCATAAACATATCATATAGGAAACATATGCATTGCATTTCCATCATCATATAAACATGGTATTATAAGCATTTTCCATAAATTAGCACATCCCTTTCTCATTACATTGCATCCACTTTTTCCATCACATTGAATTCATCACATAAATCATTGCATAACATTCATTTGCATAAACATCTCACAACCATTTTACATTACCACCTACTACATAATAATACATAATAAGTACATAAGAATTATAGATAATCCATTACATATTCACATCACATAAACATCATAAAGTCATCTCCCACATTACATTCATTTTGCATAAACATCATCATACCACTTTGCATATATTACATCACATCACGGTAAATGCATCACATACATTACATGTTTAGGATAATATTTGTTATTCTAAGCATCTTAAAACCATCTCATTTGCATCATCAATACATATCATATAAAACACGACCATTGCATTCGCACTGCATTATATCGTCCATTAATCATCCATATCATCTCATAAATAGAATCACAATCATTTTTTACATTTCATTGCATAAATCATTCCACATCATTATAATCATAAATAGGAACATAAAAATCCATTACATGCAAAGCGTACATCCATCCATAATCATTTTATAAGCACAGTTCACATATCATTTCACATATACACCATAGATCATTTCCATATTATTTTGCATATTACATTTCATATCACATATCATCATTTACATCAACATAAATAGATCATCATATAAATCATCATCATCCATTCACATCACATATCATATAAATCCATTTGCATATCATGAATAAAACAAATAAGATCTAGTTGTAATGTATACATCATTAGAAAGAAATGCATCCATCACATCACATCATAAACATCATTGCAATAGCATATAGAAATAGAATCATCCATAAATGTATAAATAAGTGGTACACATCAAAATCGTCATCTCATATATATCATCATCGGGTAACTGTCATAGTACAAAATAATCGAATCACTGTACATGTATGTCAATAAGTACAAAAAAGCCCATCGGGCTATCAAAAAGGAGCCCATAAGGCACAAAAGGTATCATCTTGATCAAAACAAGGTCTACCCATCCTGTCTGCTGCCCTCACCCGTGTCACTATGACCCTTTGCTATTCTGTGGCTAGTTCGTTGTGAGTAGTTTGGGGCCCACTCTGCTCTAGGCATGGTCTGATGATAATGCATGCAATAATAATCCACCTCCTGGATGGCCTCCCTATAAGACCAAATGGACACTGTGCTCTGAGAGGAGGCTGCCATGCTCTCCAACTGATGACACCAGCCCATCTCTATGGCCGCCTGTAGCTCTGTGGCCTGCGTCTGCAAAACAGCCCGGTCTCTCTCAGCCCTGATTTGATCTCTCTTGGTCCTGGCTTGATCCCTCTCCACTTTCATTGTCTGAACTTGGGCCTGCAACTGTGCAATCAATGCATCTCGAGGATCCACCTACCTTGCTAGTTGTGCTAGTGGAGGTTGCATGTGAGGCTGATCCTCACCCCTAGCTCGTGGTGGTGCACCTGCCTGCTCCTGCTGCCCAACTGGCACCTGTTATTGATTCTGCATCTGCACATCAACCTGACCTGGCTGAACTGGCTGAGGTGGAACCCTGGCCGGCTGATCCTATCGTGCATTGTCTCTCCGTCCTCATCCTCCTCCTCTACCCCTCATCCTCTGCTGAGTGGGGACTACTCCTAGAAATTTCAATCATAGGGGAGGTTGGAACTAGTCTCTGTATTCCTCTATGATGTCTGGATCTGCAGGCCCCTGATCATAAGCCCATGGCTCAGCCACCAACTATCTAAAGTTGTCAACAACCTTTGAAGCAGGAATGTATTGACCCATGAAGCCTATTACATAGTGCAGAAAAATATGGCCATGTAATCATTGTTGGGCCAGTCCTATGGCTCACTGAACTGTTGCTGAATGTGCTTGGGCAGGTATCTCTCTACCATGGTATGCTCTCGCCCTTGCCTAAATTGGTCCTAGTGGGCAAATAAAATATGCTCTACATCATCAGCCCATCCGAGCCAACCAAGGTACGGGCACTAGGTAAAAGCCTACATCTCATCTAGGTCTCTCCTCTAGTAGGGAATCTCGTGCTCTCTTGTGTGTATGAAGGACACACCACCTCTATAGCACCACACAAGGGGATCATCAGGCCCCATTGGTGTATTACAACAACCTACGGCTGAAAAACAACAATGTGCTCCCATGCCCATATGTGGAGAAGTGTGACACCTGCCCTAAGTGCTCTGCCATCGAGGTAGATGTACTCGTGTAGATCTCTATAAAGTGAAGCAAGGAGAACATGCCCCCAAGCAAAATGAGTAGGCTTGTCATGCATCACCATGCGCTCCCAGCAGAGTCCCCAACTAGGATTGAAGTACCGGCCTTGTCAATCTGGGGCAACGAAACCTAAAATGATGGCCACAACAACCAAGTAGAAGGGGGAGGTGAGAGACCTATGATGCTCAAGCTCGATCTGACCCTCACAAATGATAACGTCCTCTATGGCGAGGACTATGTGATAGGCGTCCCGCCCAACATCTATATCAAAAATAACGCACTCACCATGAATCAACAATCTCAGGATGCGCCACATGTCCTCCAAGGTGATAGTGGCCTCGCCGGTAGGAAGGTGGAAAGACGAGGTCTCATTGTGCCATCTCTCGGCAAGCGCTAACATCATCCCAAGATGGGTACACACGAGCGCTGCGTATGCGATGTGCCACAACCCCATGTCCCATAATCGATCTTGCTCTCTGTCACTAAGGTCTCATAAGTAACTGAAGAGATTTTGCAACCTGTGCTTTGAAGAATATATTTCCCTCGCCGCGTCCTGCATTAGGAAGGGTCATCATGTTAAAAAAAATTCAAAAATTTCATGTCGAGTGTCCAAAAAGTCACCCCAGTGTCGCTATCTGTGAAGGTGACGTAGTTTGATTTTTTATCAAACTGCGACGCTAGGGAACAAAATGACGAAAGCACACTGCTGCAGTGCACTTTTCTTCTGAGTAGCACAGTTTGAAAAGATTCCTGTCGATACATCACCACCGCGTCGCACTTTGGAAATGACCTCACGGGCCATGACCTCAGTGTCAGAGTTTGGAGTTTATTTTCAAACTCCAAACTCCACTGCCGCGACACAATTTGATACTGAGCGACACAGTTTGATTTTTGAGCGGAGCTATATAGTGCCATTGCAGAAGAACTAAATTTAAATGCATTAAATGGACGCTTAAAATGAGAAGTAAAGCTCAAGTAAGGATCACTTACCGGTGCCCCAATGCCAGGTGGCCACTGGTATGTCTAGACTCGATCGGAAATGTGCATCGGGAGTTGTCATTGTGCCATATCGTTAGGAGGTCAGAGCTCAAATCTCAAAGTTGCTAGATGGCTGTCTGTGAAAATGAATTGAAAGTGACCCCTCATAGCCCTTTTAAGCTTGAAAATTAGGATTTTTTCACCCTGTTTGGCTATCCTGCTAGAGTTTTGGACCCTTGAACCCATTTTTGTCTAGTTGAGGCCTGTTTTACATCATTTTATTGCATTTAGACACATTTTTGGCCTCTTGGAGTTTTTTTGGACTTATCGGGCACCTTGTCCTCTTTTTTCCCGAGATCACCCAAAATTGAAATTTCGTCCACTCTCTCAAGGGGCAATATATTGGCATGTTTTCTCTCACGCGTGAGTGGGGCAAGATTTTGAAAATGATTTTTTTTGATCGAGACCGGTTTATTCTTTGAACCAACGTAATGAGTGCATTGCTTCAAAGAGGGGCAAAATGTAGACATGTAAAATGTACTGATTGACATTGTGCATCTAATCCTCACCACTAACATCATTTCATCTTGAATCATCCTTCATCTAACGATTTAATCAAATACCCTTATCGATTAAATTCATCAATATTCCTCTCTTAATTAAATAAATCAATTATCTAAATTAAGTCACCTCTTCGATAATTAAATTAACCATTTTGATCTAATTATCCTATTTAATTAATAATTAATTTTATTTGATTAAATCTCTAAATTCTATCTATTAAATTAAATAAATTAAAACCTTATTTAGTTTAAGTCTAACATCATCTCTTTAATTAAATAAATCAAAATATTTTATTTAATTAACTTTTATCACATTCTTCTCATATTTGATTTATAAATCCAAGAAATTTAAGTCATATAATTAACCCCTTCATTAAATTAATTAACTTTGATTAATTTAATCTCCTCTCCCATCCTCTAGCTTTTACCACTTGCATGAAAATAGACTTATTTGATTTGATTAAATCTCTATTTTCCTCAATAAGGCATCTTTTAGGGAATATTCTTCAAGTTTGAATTCAAAATCCAAGTTGACATGTACATGGACAACACGAAATTTACTCTCTCTTACATGTCCTTTGCCTTGAGCCAAGTGGCATTCAATGCATTCTTCCTTCCCTCTTGCATTTCATTTCAACAATTTCAAAATTCAAATATATGCATTTATTGGCACAATCCTCAAAAATTGCACATCCTCCATCCATTCATAGGTTGACAAGTGGCACTTTTCCATTTGCTAATTCTTAGTCCCACATTGCTCTATTTTGGACATTCATCCATCAATCTCATCTATAAATAAGAGGCTAAATTCCTCATTCTATCATCCACAATTTGAGTAAACTTACTATGCTCAAATCATTAGCAAATTTCATCCATTATCATTGAATCTTAGCTAGGTTATGCAGATTTTTCCATTGGAGTACTCATCAAGCATCAACAAAGTGGATCAAATTTATTCATCAAATCACCATTGCATCATTGGAGTTGGGAAAGGGCCAATTTTCACATCAAATTGGCACCAATTCCCTCAAGATATTAGGAGTTTGTTTTCTTTAGAATAGGATTTGATATGCTCTTAAACTTCATTGTGTTCTTCATTTCATATTCTATCTCTTTTTCTATTCAAATGAATTTCTTGAGGAATCCTTGTTCTTGCTTGCATTTCATCTTCTAATGTGTTTGTTCATGTTGTTTTGCAAGTATTAGGATTGGGGTTCGCACAAATACATTGGTCAAAGGAGGTAAAAAATGCATGATCTCAAGTATTATTAGGGATAATTTTTATGGTAAGTATGATGCTGGATCTAGGAATATGATTGATGTTTGTGACAAGTTTGTATTATTCATGTTGACGGGTAAGAAAGAAAAGTAAGTGGCTACGATAAAATCCATTCATGATTTGCATAGAAAAGAAGAATAAAAGGTGTAGATGAACTCATAGGTCATTAATTGAGCTCTTTGTGGAGCCAAAATATTCCCATAGGGTTAGTGAATATGGAACCCAACTAGTACTCAAATTTATACTTCCAAACATAGCCTTACCTTGGTAAATAATATTGTAAGATAATGAGATTAAGAATAACTAAAATAGATTTTAAAAAAATGATTCATAAGAAGAAAAACTTCTCCATGTGGTTCTCCCATGGTGGTTGTACTAAGGGAGTATGGAACATGATGCATGTATATAAACCATAGAAAAGTAAACATGATGATAGTAAAACTAGATATCCAATACCATAGTTTGATGATCTTTTGGATCAATTTTAAAATGTTGGATATTTTAGAAAGGTATATCTCAAGCTAAGTTACCATAAAGTTTGAATCAAGGAGAGGATGCCACATGAAAAATTCCATCCAAGGCACGATACAATATCTTTATGTGGCTAGTAATTTTAGTTAGCCTATGTAAAGCACATACAATATTCATGAGGCTTATGAAAGAGGTGTACTATATCAACTTATTTATGATTGTTCTATTTTTTAATTTTGATTAAATTTTGGTTCCCAATAGAACATATGAAAATCCCAAATATAACCTAGAGATGGTTTTACAAGTTATAATAAGGGAAAACAAACTATTATTGAATGGAAAGAAGTGTAAGTTTGTAAAACAATCACCACTCTATCTAATACATGTGGTTGGATATGGAGTGGTACAAATTAGCCTAGAAAAGTGGAAGCTATAGTGAAATTTTCTAAACTAACTAATGTCACTAAAATAAAAAGTTTCATAAGGGAAATCTAAAAGTTGAGAATATTTTTTGTCTTATTTAATCTATTGAAAAACCTCTTCATTCTATTAAAATCCATGGTAAATGATTCAAATGGAGTAAAATGTAGAAAATAATGTTTAAGGAATTAAAGCATAAAATAGAACATGCATTGATACTAACATTGCCTAATTTTTGGGTTAATGCCTAGAATTAATCACTTTTGAGGAATGAAGTTCAGGAGCAGGAGCGGGAGCGGGATTAGGCACGGTGAGGTTTTGAAATTGACTGAGGATGGAGGCACCAATTATGATGAAGATGATTGTGATCCTGTTGCTATTTGTGCCTTGGTTTCAGTCAGCGTGTTGTTTGGGGTTTTTTTGGCAATGCTCGGGTCGCTGCTTGGTGTGGCTTGGGAGAATTTTCATCTTCTGGTGCAGAGCAGTATCTAGAGAGGAGCTAGGGGGTGGTTTTTTGTTGAAACTATCTCACATGCCTTCCTTTCATGTTCCGTTTTGTGGGCTCTTACTACCTTTTTTGCATTAGCTTTTGGTCTGGATGAAAGGCATCTTCATTGTCAATTTGTAGTGCTCTATTTTGAATGGTGCAACATTTCTTTTTGTGAGGAGTCCTCTAGGGAATATTTGCTCATGGTGGAGGCTATGGCCTATGTGTTTGAGGGGTTTATGCATGTGTAGTTTGAAGATTACATCCCTGTGAACTCCTCTTCTATGTATGGGTTTGTGAAGGTGATTACCTCCATGAAGGCTTCATCGACTTGTTGTGTGTTTTGCATCCCTTGTCTGTCTGGGTCTCTGTTTGTGAGGTTGGATCAGAGGGTGAGGTTTGGTGGATCCTTTTCTCTCTACTCCAACTCTAGCTTAGGGTCTTGGTTGTTGCTTTTGATTAAATGGTTTGTTCTTTTGGCTACCAGTATTTTGTTGATGACCTTGGGTCTTGGCTGGTGGATGGACTTTTTCCATGTTAGAGGTTGTTGGTTGTTGGTTGTTGGCTGGGTTGATTTTTTTGTTTTATCTCTCGACCTAGTTGTTCGTTATTCGAAAAAGGGAGGGTGATCTCCTTATGCTCTATGGGGGTGTCCTCTGGCTTTTTCTCTGTTAGTATATTGTTGGATAGGAATAGTTGAAGGTTGATCTGGAATACCTAGTTGTATTTGTTTTGTAAGAAACCTGTTGTTGTTGTTGTTGAGCTATTACAACATTTTATTATGAAGGCTCAAACTTGGTTATGGTCTATGTTGATGATTGTCCCTTCTTTAATGCTCCCGTTTCTCTCTTTTCCTAAGGAGGATGTAACTGTCCTTTCTATCAGAGTTCTTTCTTTCTTCCAAGTCCAATAGATGGTGTCTTCTATGGAGGTGAAGATTCCCTCTGCTTTTGAGGTGGAGCTGCTCATTGTTGACTTGGTGGGAAGCTCTCTTCTCTACCGCTTGTTTCTATTGAGGTGGAACCCATGTGTTTAGAAGTGTGTTGGATTTGGTGGAAATGATTTCTATTTATTCCTTTCCATTAGAGGGGAGCCCTCTCCTATTGACGAGGAGACTGGGTTGGATTTTCAAGGGGGATGGAGCTGCAAGGATCTGGATGATTGTCAGTGCTTTGTTCTTCTCTCTAGCTTCCCTATTTGAGGTGGGGAGCCTAGACTTGATGGGCTCAATATTGGTGTTATTATGTAGATGGATTGTTGTAGCCTGGCTGCATTGTTACCTAACTATTTTAGGAGGTTATTGCTATCATAATTTACTGTTGTCTTAACTTGGTCTGTGAGATTCTAAGTCCCTTTGGTTCTTGATGTCTGTAGCGTGAGTTGTCTTGCTAATTCTTAATGGTTATGATTGTTGTATTGTCGTGGTGTTGTTGATTATCTTTTGTTTACAACTTTCTTGCTTTGGATTGGGTTGCAGATCCTATCAAAACCATTTGTAAAGGGTTATGGGCCCCTTCAAAACTCATTTTTTACCTCTAATAAAAAACATTGCCTAATTTTTAATGACTAATTAAGGTGGAAACTAATTCAATTCATTTTTCTATGGGAATTGTTAATATAAAGGAGGTAAGCTATTATATTGCAATTTATACTTTTTTCACATCATAGTCATTAGTTATTACATAGGTACAATAAGGAGTCATATGACTTGGTGTAAGTGATAAATAAATGGATGCCTTTCTTATTGGGAAAGGAGAGTATTGTTCATTCATACCACCAACCAATCTAATAATTTAAAGAATAGTGAAAATTATAGCATGACTATTATTAGAAGTGGGTAGGACTCTTGTAGCTTGATTATCAAGTACAAGAGGGGTGGTACAAAGAAACTAGAGATATGTTGTCTAGATCACCATTATTAATAACAATGTGTATAACTTCTCAAATTAAACCATTTACAAAAGAGGTATATGTAGAGGATTGTGAACATGATGAAGAATTTAAAGAATTATAAAAACACGAAAAGAGAGGTAAATTCAATGGTTTTACACCAAAAAATAATTTATATATATATATGAAATAATGTTTACTCTCCAAGATTTGGAACTTGTGTGTGTTTAAATAGGGGGAGTTGTTATTCTTGAAACAAGATAATACCTTAAAGGTTAATGAAGTTTCTGGGATCACTAAGGACTTTTTGACCTAGAGTAGTGTATATAATTGGTCTTTTATGCATCGTGATGTATCAAAGAATATATGAGTGTTGGAATTATAGAGTTTTATCCTTATGTCTAATATTTGGAAGCCATGTCCTATATTAGTAACAAAATATACCTTCCCATCCATAGGAGAGTATCTAGAAGGAGCTATGTATTTATAGGAGGATTACTAATGTATAGTAATTGGTATGATTATCTCTTTGCAATGGTTAACCATTTTAATAAGATGCTTGTTCTTATTACATGTTAAAAAATATTATAAAGCAAGGATATAGTTGAGTTTCTCTTCACACCTATTTGGTTTCATTTTTATTACCTAAAAGTGTTTTTGATTAAGGAAAAATAGGTTTTGAAGGGGCCTCAAAACCCTTTACATCGAGAATAGGCTACAAAATAAAATACAAGGGTAATAGAAAGCCAACCAAAAAATGAAACTTAGCTTTTAAAGGATAAGCAAGAACAAAACAACAATTAAACCATTAGTAAAACATCAACGAAAAAAGCCACTAACAACAGAGACTACTAAAGTTGATCTAAAATCTTAATAGCATCTAAATTACTGGAAATGACATTCTCATGCATTTCCACCACATCATCTAGCTCCTAAAATGATATAGCAACTCTCTTCTTGGTCTTAATTTTGGTTCTCACACATGACCCCTCATCCTTGCTCTTCTCCATCAAATTAGTCTGGCCCTCAGCAACAAACTCCTACCCAACCTTACTCATGTCTTCACATATTTTATTGAATTTATCCTCAAGGGAGATCAGCCTATCCTTATGGTCCCTTCCCATCTTAGCAGCATCAGTTGCCACCTTATCAAGGATAGTGTTCATAGTTTTAACCCTGTTGTGCACAACCAATTCCTTTTTATTACTATTAACTAAAGTAACACTAATATTGTGTAAAGAATTCATTTTGATGTTGATTTCTTTGACCTTTGAAAGGAGAAACTTGAACATAGAAAGGAGATTCCCCACACCATCCTCAACCATTCTAACCACAACATCCATGTTAATCTTTTCCCAATTGAGAGGCTCTTCCATAACTGACAATCATCTACCCTTTGAAATACCACTATTAGGAAAATCATCTAGGTCAATCACATCAACCTTAGCCTTTTCCTTCTTGGAATTAACAATGGTGTCAACCAACAAATCCAACTAACCCTTCCCTTCTTCAACAACATCTTGCTCATTGCCCTAACAATCATGAGTAGAAAACCTTGATTGATTAGGGGAATTATCACCAAAACCTTTATCCCCTTCCATTGCTAGGTTTTTACCTTTCTCATGAACCAGATTCCCCTCCTTTTGACTCCCTTTCTTCCCCTTAGCCACACTCTTTGTACTAGGTGAAGCAACCTCCTGCATGTCCACGTCCATGTTGTACCCATTCGACCAAGAATGTGACACCTCAGACTTAGGGTTCTTTGGCTTCTTACCACCAACTTTCTCTAAGGCTGAAATATCCTCTAAAGACCCCTCCTCATCATCCCCTTCACAAGTTCCTTAGTAGAATCCCCTGTTTCATAGCCAGGGAGGGCCTCCTTTCCTTTACGCCCACTGGAGATCTTATAAATTTCAGGGACATACTTAGCCTTCAAAAATTCCATAATTAGTAGCATGAGCCCCTCATGTGAAATGGCTTTGTTAGGATTTCTTTTGTTCTCCTCAATGCCATTTTCCAATGATAACAACAAATAGAAGGGAAAGGAAACTAAATTATTGTGCCTCAAATGGTTTAAAAGCATGAAATGGTAACTATAGATTGATGAGAATCAACCACCTAAGGTAAAATAACTCATGATAGCCAAGGAAACATCCCTTCATAGGGGTTTGATGGGGAAGCGATCATATATTACCTAAAAGTGTTATATCATATGTACATTCTATGATTTTGGGGATTTTTTGACTTGCCTTCTAGGAAAACATAGATACATGAATAAAGCTAAATCAATTTCATCCCCAAATTGATACATAAATGTAAGTGGTAAATATAAATATGGTCCAAATATTAAAGGGTTAGAATTCAAAAGGTATTTAATAATAGCCTTAAATATGTACAACACCCCTACAACTATACAATTCTTTCCTCTAGATAAATTTATCCTCATTTGAGACATGTTTTGGCCATCAACCACCTCATCCTCTAGATGTTTTTATTAGAGATACCAATAAATATAGAGAACATTTGGAATCATAATCCCAAAAGGGTAGACAATTCATTGAGATAATTAGAAAAATGTATCTCTTCTTACATGAGAAGATTAAATATTTAATGAGTATAATAAACACCATGATTAACACTAAGATGAGCACAATTTCAAGGTAGTGGATAAGGTATGGTTGTACTTGGGTAAAGGAAAACTCAATGGTTAACCTGGGAAATATCAAAATAGAAGGGAAAGGAAACTAAATTATTTTTCCTCAAATGGTTTAAAAGCATGAAATGATAACTATAGATTGATGAGAATCAACCATCTAAGGTAAAATAACTCATGATAGCCAAGGCAACATCCCTTCACAGGGGTTTGATGGGGAAGCGATCATATATTACCTAAAAGTTATATCACATGCAAGACTTATGATTTTGGGGATTTTGACTTGCCTTCTGGTGGCAGAAAACATCATGATACATGAATAAAGATAAATCAAATAATTCTCATCCCAAATTGATACATAAATGGAAGTGGTAAATAATATAAATATCATTCAAATATTAAAGGGTTAGAATTCAAAAGGTATTTAATAGCCTTAAATATGTACAACACCCCTACAACTATATACAATTTTTCCCAGATAAATTTATCCTCATTTGAGACATGTTTTGGCCATCAACCACCTCATCCTCTAGATGTTTTTATTAGAGATACCAATAAATATAGAGAACATTTGGAATCATAATCCCAAAAGGGTAGACAATTCATTGAGATAATTAGAAAAATGTATCTCTTCTTACATGAGAAGATTAAATATTTAATGAGTATAATAAACACCATGATTAACACTAAGATGAGCACAATTTCAAGGTAGTGGATAAGGTATGGTTGTACTTGGGTAAAGTAAAACTCAATGGTTAACCTGGGAAGACAAATAAAAAATTATGAATAATTTCTCTTTAGAATACATGGGGAAAAACACATTGCATCCTAGGTTTTCACTCTACATAAAGATCTATCTAGTGATGAATGCTGAGAATATTCATAATTTTTATCCTTTCATGTTAGATGAGGAGAATAAAATATGATTTTCTTCTCCTTGTCTATTAAGGATTTTTCCTTGACTGTGAAAATGAAACTAGAAAGAGATGTGGTTATTTAGAAGAAGAGATGGACCCAAAGAGGGGCTCAAGATACTTGGTTAATTGGATTCAAGTTCAAGAAACATGAAATGGTATCCATAGGAAGATGTGGGAAGGGTATTTTCTCACTTAATGATCCCCTAAGACTATTGGGACCAAACACCTTCCTCTTAGCGGATTGTGATATGTAAAGGGAGTCATTTTTCTATGAATAATTGAGTGAGAGTATCTAATCTATTTAAGAGAATAATTTCAACACTTATTGTCATGGGGAGAATGGTTATTGTAAATTTCATGAGTTCAAATGTTTGTGTGTAGGTCAAATGAGTCTTTGGGGTAATCTAAAGCACTGAAAGAAACTTAGAGGTCAAGTTTACAAGTAGAAGAAATACCTATATTATATGATAGGAAAAAATCATTGATTCCCATAGGCATTAAGAACATCATTCCTATGTAACTATTGTAAAGTTTCCATTCAAGAAAAAGTGGTGAAATTCCAAACTACATACAAAGAGTGGAATATAAAGGATTTGATAAATTCTTTTCCTCAATTCCAATAATATGAAAAAGCATAGTTTAGCACCATTAGATACTACAAGAGACTACATATGAATATTTGACATCTTTTGGAGGGGTTAAATATTTTCTTATCCTCATTCTATATATTTTCTTCAATTTTTTTGGACTATGAAACAAGTTTTGAGGTTGTATGCATCATTGTAGGGTTTCAAGATTAATTTTAATGTTGAAGAACTTATGTTGGCATCATGCCAACTTATTAAAATATATGCATGACTAGATATTAATGGGTTTAGAAGAAAATTCATCACTCTTATTAGATTTTGTCCCTTTCAATGTTTTCTCCAAGGTAACTAGTGTTGTCTTAGTCATTATGATGTTCCTTTCTTAATGTCCTTAATATATTGTATTTTTTGTAATATTTCAATAATATAATTAAAGAGATTATTGTTTGTGGTTAATATACACATTGACAAAAAAATGAGGTGTTTTTAGAAAGTTACAAAGTGATTTTTTTTTTTGATAAGGAAAATCAGGTTTTGAAGGGCCCCCAAAACCCTTTACAATGGAGAGAAGTTGCTAAAAATACTAAAACAATAAAACCCACAACCCAAAATAACCAAGAGGCTAACAAAAGATAAAACCAGGTAACCCGTCAGCATCCCAACAACAAAACATCAACAACAAGGCTGACCAAACAAAAGCAACAACAAAGCTACAACATTTTTTCAAGAACATTGGCCGAGGCCATATTTTCCTCAATGACCCCCCCGTGCATCTCAACCACATCCTTAAGATCCTCAAACAAAATAGAAGCTCTTTTCTTAGTCTTGCTCCTCGTTCTCAAACACAGGCCAACATCCAAATTCTTCTCCACATCAAGGCCAATTTCCTCAGTCTTCTCCTCTAGATTCATGTGGTTAACATCCTTAATGGCCTTCTCACGTTCTTCTAGATCCAAAGACTTTTCATTCCATTTTATGGCTTTCTCATTTAAAACAATGAGACCCTTAGTAGTAGATTTCAAGGATGTGTTGCTAATGTTAACAACGGTCTTCAAATCATCAGTAATCTTACTAATTTTTTCCTCCATATTAACAAACCTATCCTCAATAGTATTTTGGACAACCATTTCCAAGGATGTAATCCTCTCCTCATGAGTTTTACCTAGTTGATCAACATCAACAACAAATCTATCAAGCATTACATTCATAGTCTTAACCTTACCTTTGATTGACCATTCCTTTTGGTTGCTATGCACAAGCGTAACACACACATATTGCCAATTTTTAAGCTAAACGTTGAGCTCCTTCACTTTCGAGAAAAGCCACTTCACTAGCGAGAGCAAGTTGCGAGTTCTATCCTCCACCATTCTACATAACAGGTCCATGTTAACATCATCCCAATTGAACGGTGTTGTAGCTTGAGAACTAACATTCTTGACAGGATCCTCTCGAGCCCCCTCTCCATCCAAATCCTCCTGAACAAGGGAATCCTCCACTTCAATCACCCCCACTTTAATTCGATAATTATCTAGAATATTCACCAAGTCCACCAAAATTTCCAGCCGCTCCACCTTCACATCACTCCCCTTAACTTGTTCAATGCCAATAGGAGAGTCTAAATTAGATAGGTTAGGGCCAACCTCCTTAGACCACACAAATCCCTCATTTTCCTTCTCAATATCCTCCATAAGATGCTCAAACCCTGGGAGGCCATTACCTAGGACATGTATATCATCCAGAATAGGGGAAAACTCCATATCACCAGAATTGCCAACACCTAGGTGACATGTTTGACATCGGGAACATGGGACTTCTCCACAATTCTAGAATCATCCACCTTTTTCTTGACAACATGCTTCTCTTTCTTGGGGCATTTTTTCTTTTCCTTCGTATTATTCTTCACTGAAGGAACCATGACTTCCTTCATTTTATTATCAGTTTCATAACCCTTAGACTAGGATTTAGAGTCCTTAGAAACCTCAACAGATTCACTATCCTCCTCCAACATCTCCTCATAATCAGAATCATCATCCTTAGAATCCCCCTCCCACTCCTTTGTTGAATCACTAGTATCAGACCTTGTATTTTTCCACCCTTTTTAAGAGCCAAGGTCTTAGGAGAAATGGGAACCATCTTCAACTTAATGTTCTCAAAAATCAGATTCATAAGGCCTTCATGGAGAATAGCCTTCCTAGGGTTCTTCCTATGATCATCAATACTTGTTTCCATAGAAAGCAGGAGGTAAAAAGGAAACAAAACTAGAGAATTATGGCAGAAATGATTCAATAACATGAAGTGATATCCATATATAACACAAAACCTATCCCCCAAAGTGAAATATTGCATAATGGCCAGAGCAATGTCCCTCCAAAGCGGATTGATTGATTTGCATGCATACCCACCACTACCAATCGACATGAGCTTCTTCTTTTCAACATTTTTGAAGGATTTTGCAAGGGCCTTCTTGGCTACAACCCTATCTTTGTAAAATTTCTTTCCATTGGAAGGAAGAATAGTTACCTCAATGATGGAATCCTCATTAATGTTAAATTCCACACCTTTGTAGCGTCGATCTGGTGATAAATTCAGTCAGTCAGTTCTTCTCAATATCCGTCGATCACAGCGAACAACACTGCTCCTTAATTTTCTGCAAAGGCAAGATTAGGCGAACAAACCACAAGGAAAAGCAAAAGATACCCACAAAAGGTGTGAACTTTCCAAACCAAGTACAACCATACCTTAGCTCCCATCCCATAATCTCACAAACATCTAAAACACAATTATTAAAAGAGCAAGCACTGAACTCGAGGTGCAAAAACCAACTCAAGAAATGTTCTTAAGATATAGTGGTAAGGAATCATAAGCATTCCAATTATTTCGAGCCACCACTCCTAAATTAGCTAACCCATCAGCCAATGAATTAGCTTCCCTGAACACGTGAGAAATTCTAACCTCATCAAAAGAGTTAATGATGGATAAAGAATCATTAATTAGATGGGCTATTGATCATGATGGCAAGCTACTCTTTAGAAGACACTTTATAATGTTAAGGGAATCCCCTTCAAGCCAAAGTTTTGAGACCCCATAATCTTTAGCCAATAAGAGGCCATGATGGGTTGTTGCCTGCAAAGTGGTTTGTCTAGGTTCCCAAAGGGAGCACCACTGCAGAGAAAAACCTACCATTCTCATCACGTAACACTCCTCCACAACCAACAAGACCTGGATTTCCCTTTGAAGCAAAGTCAAAGTTAACTTTGAACCAACCATAAGAGGGAGCTTTCCAACAAACCCCCTCCCTAGTGGCTTTAATCTTCTTCACTGGATTAGAAAGAGCACAAGAAAGATTCCATCTTTTACCCACTAACAATTCATAATTAGAGACAACAAACTTGAGACCCAAAGAAGGGAGCACCGAGAATTTAGATAGAAATTTTTCCTTAATGGCTTCACAAATTTTGAAGGCTAGCCTTGAAGGCAGTAGTTCCTACTAATGGAAAACATAGTTGGTATGTTCCTTCAAAACTCCCCAAGCCAAATGTGTGAGATAAGGGCCTAGCATCAAGAGAGTCGAGATTAAAGGTAGAGACCACCTATTGAAACTATAAATGAGGAGAAGAAGTAGGAAAAACCAAGAGATATCCACTCTTGAAAATGAGTCAAACACCTCCCAGTATAATTAGCGACCCTGACCACAAGATGATAACAATCCTCAACAACTTCTTTACACTTGGCTTTGTTGGTAGAGACATTCCACTTTCACAAAGTTGACTGAGTCAAGATTTTCTTGACATAGAAACTGAAGAATATCTATTAATTTTGAGCCAAAAGCTTCATTTCCTGAGCAACCCTAGAAAGGAGGGGCCAACTAGTCAGAATACGAGAAAAGAGAAGGCCCGAAGGAAACATAAAACTTACCGTGGGGAAGCACCACACACCACAGAGTCATCATGGGAATCAACAAGGATGTGAATCATAGAGAGAAACTGAAAGAGAGGTTCCAAATCCCTGTTAACCAAATCGAGTCTGATCCATCTACCATGAAGGATATAATTAGACACAAAAACACCCCATTCCCTGATATAGAAGGATTTGAAAGGGGCCACCCAAGGTTCATCCTTCAAGGGACCATGACCAATCCACCAATCATCCCAGAACAAGATCCTCCTACCATTCCCAAAAACCCATGGCAGGCTAGCAGCCACAGTAGAATGAGCTTTAAGCATGAAATTTCAAAGGACAGACCCCTGAGGAGGAACAAAATTCTCCCTCAACAAATCTCTATACTTATCCACCCCCTCAAATATTTTTGAAATGTAAATAGCAGTCCATTCTTTTGTCACTCTGGCGAGATTCACAACTATTTGTAGCCATAAGGGATGGATAAAGTATTTCAGCTTTTGTGATTCAGCCACCTTGGACTTTTGACCTACAAACCTACTCCCAAGACAACAAGTGTAATATTTTCTTCTCCTCCACCCCAAACCACAAAAATATTTTATGAATACCCTCAATCTTCTCCCAAAACCTTACGAGATTTAGAGCAAGCAAGACATAAAGCCCGATTTTTTTGCAAAAGTCAGCACGATTAGCTGATTTTACCTGCTTGGCTAAGAAGGGCACCTTTCCAACCAACAAGTTTCAGTTGAAACTTATCAATGATGTCATTCGAAAAGGAATCAGAGGCACCATTAGAATAAAGAGGAAGCCCCAAAGAGGTTGAGGGAAGCTCCCCAATGCCACATTTGAAAATACTAGTAATCCTCAACTGACGATGCTCTGTAGTATTAAGAAAATAATTATGCTCTTAGGAAAACTCACCTTCTGACCAGAAGCCGCCTCATACTACTGAAGAATAAGATAGATAGATTCAACTGAAGCAACAAAATCCTCAGCAAGAATAATGGTGTCATCAATAAATTGTTGATGTGAGCAACAAAGCTGGCATGAAGAGGGATAAAGGCCTTTTAAAGCCTCATTAGACACCATCTGAAGAAGAAATCTGCCCAAATACTCCACCATAATGATAAAGAGAAAAGGAGAAATAGGATCCCCTTTCCATAGCCTACAAGAACTTCTGGAAAAGGAAGAAGGCGAACCATTGACAAGCATGAAGAATGAAGGCGAAGAAATTAATCACCCAACCAATTGCAAGACCCGATTTGAAAGAAAAATGCCTTAAGAATATTGCTTAGGAAAAATCCAGTTCACCCAATCATAAGCTTTCACCAAGTCCAGCTTTCAAATGAGCCCAGGCTTCTTATTAACTTTGTGAGAATGAATATTCTCATGCACCGTGAGAACAAAATCCAAAATCTGCCTTCCCGACACAAAACCATTCTGCTAGGTCAAAATAATCTTAGGAAGAACCCTTTGCAACCTTGAAGCAAGCACTTTAGAAAAAATCTTATAGATAGAATTACATAAATTGATGGGCCTGAAATCAGCAAAATGCTCAGCCCCAAGCTTTTTAGGAATTAACACAATAAACGTAGAGTTCAATTCCTTAAGAATCTACCTACTCCCAAATAATTATTTAGTGGCATTGATCACATCCTTAGCAATAATATCCCAATAAGACTGAAAGAATAACATCGAAAACCCATCCAGCCTTGGAGATTTGTTTCCTTTAAAAGAGAACATAGCCTTTCTAATCTCCTCATCTAACGGAATACCATCCAAGCCCCTATTCTCCTCCTCTGACACCAAGTTAGGAATAACATTAAGGAAGCCCTATTGGAAAATAGGATCAAGAGGATGATCCTCTGAAAGAAGGTCCTCAAAGAAAGACCAAGCAACAAATCTTATTTCATCATCTTCTTCAAGAGAATTATTATTCACAACAATTTTAGATATCCTATTAGAGGATCTATGCTTCAAAGTCGTAAGATGGAAAAAATGGGTATTTTTATTCCCACTCTAAAGCCAAATAGCTCTAGACCTCTACTTCCAGAACTCCTCGTCCCTAGCCACAATGTTATGCAAACTAGTTAGAAGGACACTTTCCTCCTGAAGAAGAAAAACATCATTCCCAAAAGCTTTCATTCTTTGCTGCACAATATCTAGTTTAGCCTTGAACTCCAATTTCTCCTTAAAGATATTTCCAAAAGAAGACTTGGAAGTTATGCTTAACAAAAGCAAGTTTCTTAGCAAATTTATACATGGATGAGCCATCAACATTAATATTCCACCACTCAACAATTTTGGAACACAACTCTGACTGGCTAGCCCACATTTTTTCCAATATGAATGGATGGGACTTTTTTTGACCTATTAGCTCAACATTCAAGGATATAGGAAAATGATTTGATCTGAGCCTAGTAAGATTAGAGAGAGAACAAGAAAAAAATTATAACCAATCAAGAGAAATAAGAGCCCAATCCAACTTGACTTGGATAAGAGCATTGCCAGCATGCCTATTGGACCAGGTATAGGATGCCCCACCCAAATCCAAATTCAGTAGTAAATTATCAAATTGATGAAGTTCATGAGATAAAAATGACTATCACCTACAACCTGGGAGCCCCCAAACTTATCAAAATCATTGAGCGGTGTATTGAAATCCCCCATCACTAGCTAGTCTAAAAAGAGAATTGAGCCTTAAAGGTATTCAAACTCCCCCAAAAACACTTTCGAGAACTTTTCGAATTGGGAGCATAAATATTTGACAACACCCAAGAGAACTTATTCCTGGGGAAAGAATGAGAAGTAGCAACATGATTCTCAAAATCAAACAAAGCAAAGCCAGGAACCACCTTAGGATTCCAAAAAGTAGCCACCTCGCCATATGCACCATCAGAATTAAACCCCTAGTAGCGACAATCCTTAAAAAATCTATTCTTAATTCTTTCAACCTTCTTAGCACCCATCTTGGTCTCTTGAATCAAAATGATATCAAGACGATGATCTCTCACAATGTTTGCAAGAAGATCATGTTTATGAGGATTATTTAATCCTTGTATGTTCCAGGAGAGCATCTTCATAAAAGATTTTGCGAGGGACCATTAGGTCCATCTCAAGCAGAGCAATTTGCAAACCATCAGCAATATCACATTTTCTTTCCCTCTCCTGAACTTTCTACAAAGAAGGCCTTCCTTTACCCCTTGGCTTCAAACCATAATCCAATTTCAACTGGTTCCTCATAGCAATTCTCACCACCGATGGAGTATATTTCTTCTTATTACGAGATTTGAAAGAAGAGGAAATGGGAATCCCAGCCTCCTCTTCCTAAGGATCACAAGAGTTACAAACATTGATAGAAGAGGTGAGCACTAGCTTCTTCGACACAACCATCTCCTCCAACGACTCTTTGAAAGGAAAATACTCTTTGACCACAACTAGTTCCACCATCGGGGAACCCAATAAATTCTCCTTGGATGTTAAAAACATAACCTCATAGACCATCTTCAAAGGGGTCACCTTCTCTACCTCAGTAAGAACAATAGCCAAAGATTCAACACCAACCTCCCCCACTAGATCCACAACACGCTCCTCAACACACGGGACCTTAATCTCACCCTCCTCAGAAAAAACTTCCTCATCAGGGCAGATACCAATAGGATCAATAGTATGTTCCTTAACTATAGAGGCATTGAGAGGTAGACCATCACACCTCGCCTCCTCCAAAGGCTCAACAGAACTCGGCTCAACCCCAGAAATATGACATTTCCCAATATCCTTCCAAACTTTGGCTTGCACCGAGTCCTTTTGGGAAGGGGTCAAAATATTTTGAGAAGGCACCTTTGGCTCCAGAGGACACTTCTTCGCCCAATGACCCACTTCTTTCAATGAAAATAGACAAAAGGGATAGACTCAAACTCAATCACATGCTCCCACACTCCCAACTTAGAGATTTATCTTGATCAAAGATAGGAGATCCATAGCCTGGTCCAAAATCACACACAACCAAGCATAAACAAGCCGGCACATCAAAGCAGTGAGATTATCAATAGATAAAAAATGCCCAAAGGTAGACACAATTCCTTTGAAGACTTGCTCGTCCTAGAATTCAAGAGGAAGCCCATGAAAGTAGACCCACACAGGAGCCAATTCAAAAGAACAGGAACTCAGAGAGAAACCTGCCTCCCATTTCTTCAACACCAGAGTGGATTTTCCAATAAGCCAAGGTCCCCCCCACCAAAATATTCAATAGATCTTCTTCACAAGAGAAAGAAAAAGAGAAGAAGCCTTTTGCAAGGGTCACTCCCTCAACCTGACCCTTCAAATGCCATCGATTTTTAGATAGGTTGTGAACCATATCAATATTAGGACGAGGTCCCAAAAAATTACCAACCAACATTTTCTCCATGGAAAGAATACCCTTGTCAATAATACAATCTGACACAGAGACAAAATATTCAGCAGCTGACGGGTCTGCAAAGAAGTCCACTAGAGGCGAGGAACTCTTCTCCTTAACCTTTGCACCAAAGAAATTTGACCAAGTCTTATCCTCCAACGAGGCAACAACTTGTTGAGCAGCTTCAAAGACCACAAAAGCCTTGGGAGCCATAGAAAGAGACCCCACCTTGTCCAAGGAAGTACCATCCAGACCTAGACCGCTAGAAGGAGGAAGGAATTTTGAGTTACCCAACGAAAAGGACCCACAAGATGTCCCATCTGAAAGAAAAACATCAACCACCCTCCTAATGTCAGCCTGACCTCCGCCATTAACACTAGCCCATGAAGCAGGGTTTCCTGCCTTATGAAAATTTGAAAAATCCTTACCCAAAACACCATTTGTATTCATAGCTTCAACTCCACTCAACAACAACTCCATCTTTCTCACACTTCTCCCTACAAGTGAAATTTTTTGTTGTAATTAATGTTTAGAGAATATCTCATAGTTTCTAGATAATCCTTTTGGAGTGATGCAATAAAAACATAACCATATCTACAATGAGAAAGCCTAATTCATAAAACCCTAAATTGGCACTATTGAGAGATCAATTCTTATGCAAGAAATTATAGTATTTGGTGTAGGAGATTGAAAATAAAATTATAATATGTTAGAAATTAAAATATCATTAAATATTAATTATTATAGTTGTTTTGTTATAATAGAAATTATACTAAATAAAAAATTAATTAGTTATTTCTTATTGTAAATATATGTTGTGGTTAGTCATAATTTTCTTAGATTTTAATTATGATAATTGGTCAAATGACCCAAATTTATATCTTATGCACAATAATAATCTATAAATAGAATATTATTAATATATATTTTAAGTAGTGTGAAATATATAAATGATAAATAATATTATTAAATATAATATTTATAATATATGTTTATTGTGAGAGATGTTTACATAACATAAAAGTTTATATAAATTTAGAAAAGAATAAATATTGGGCTCATAATAAATATTTTAGGTACTTGTCAATCATAATAAACTAGGGATAATGTTAATGTCTATGTGAATTTTCAAGAGTCATATTATCATGATTATGAAATACAATATTTGAGATGATCAAGACATTTAACATGACATTCATAATAGATATTTGAGATACCGATGAGACTCATTGATACTAACTATTTGAGAAACTCTAGAAGTTTCTCTTTCTCATTTTTACATTGAATTGTAAAAATATATTACTAATAAGTTTTTTTATATAAGAACTTAACTTTCAAATCTAATAGCCTTCGAAATATATGATATTTAATCATTTCTCATATACAAATATATATTTTAGTTATATCAAATATAAAAATAAAATAAAATTCTCATTCAAAATATATATAATTTACTTAATTAACAATAAAAAACACAAAAAAATTTAAAAATAGTTAAACATCATTATAATTATGTCCCAAGACCGGCTAGGTATTTAAATCATTGTTGTTGCAAACATAATGGACCAACTTATAAATCAATCTAATCAGTGTGGACCACATTCCTACTTTAACATTGGATGACAATGGTAATTATAGTAATGGTATTTCTATATCAAATATCATCATATAAAATATTAAAGAAATAGTGGGATAAATAACCAGGATATATTGTACTTTATTTCATAATAATGGTTGCTCCTCTTAAAATTTCATTATAAACTAGTTTCCAACATGTCATGCAAGTGGCATTAAAAAATGTAAATTTTAAAGATTTTTATATAGTTTTCTGTCTCATAAGTCAATGAACTTAAAAGATGTTTCATGTTTTATGCTCCATTGTCAATACTATTGAGTAATAAGTAATAATTGTATATTCTGAATTATTTTTAGTAATCTGATAATATTCTCCGCATAAATGTTTTAGCTGGTCTTGTCAAAGATTAGAAATGATATTTTCACTATAACTATTAAATTTCCAATTGGCATGAAACGATTGTATGGCTTCCAATTCATTAATGATGGCTACTGATTAGAATATGGATGATGAGTTGATATGCTATATTTATTTCTTTAAAATAGTGGCCACACTTAGTGGACCAAAGATGTGACTTCACTAATAGGGCTTATCATCCCTCTTTAATATTGATAACTATTCCTTTAGCATTATTGATATTTATACTTTAATGGTATTGTTGAAATATATAAATTTAGTGTTGGATTATTAACTCAACTCCTATCATAACTTGGGTTATGTGTGGAGGATTTAATATGGTGGAAGTGGTGTCAAACAATTATAATAATCTCCACTTGCACTACACAACTACTAAGAGGGAAGTTTGGTACTACATGTGCAAAAATTTAAGTTTTTTTAATCTTAGTATTGGATACCAAAAGAATTATCCTCCACATGGTATATGTGGGATAATCTAAACTTCAAATTTGATAGAGTTCTCAATGGCCTGAAAAAACCAATGTTGGTAGATCAATCTTTCTTTTCTTCTGTAATATTATTTTTCCTTGCCTATTGATCTTTTTCTATAAATTATCTTTTCTAATAGGTTTTTGATAACAAAAATTATTAAATAGAAAGTTTCCCAGAATAGAATGAATAAATATTAGCTCTTCCTTAAAATTTCTCTATCGACTCTTTCACTAACCCTTCCTACATTCAATTTAAATGTCTAGAATTTACAGCCTAAGCCTTAAGATCAAACTATCTTAGTTAAATAGTGAAATAATTCTATCAAACTTATCTCTCACTTTCTTTTCAGTTATACATGATAGTTGGTGTATTCTCACCGTTGCTTATACTAGGCCACCACCTCATAAATCTATTTTGTCACTACTAAGTTTGAAGAGCATCTATTTACACATTTGCAATTGCATGTGGCCAAACTTCACCAATAGAAATAAATTTTTGATAATCATTATGCTAATAGAGATCAAATCAAAGTTTTTCTTTACTAGATTAAAATTGGGGGAGAGTTCCTAAGTAATTGTTTTAATGCTTGAGAGCTTGTGATGGCTCCCAATTGATTAATCATATCATAGAATGCTGACAACTCTTAACTAAGCAACATAGCATTCTTCAAGATTTTTCCTATCGTTATTAGTAGGTTTCAAAACCTAAGAGTCCTCTCCTAAACAAGATAATGCCCTTCAATAGTGCATTAATGGGAATCCTTATTGGTTATCTAAATCCCAATGGGCATTGTGCAAACAACTTCGCAATCAAGATGATCTTCATGAAGTAGTGTCCACCATGGCCAATGACAAAATTCTAAACTATCAACTTTCTTGTAAACTTTATAAAGTCTTATGATATATGCTTGGCCTTGATCTTTTTAAATCTTACTTGAAAGCTTGTCTTTTAAACTCTTTTTCGTAATATTACCAATACATCCATACCTAAACTCAATAGAACATACAAAATCATTATGAAAGGCCCTAATTCTCCACCTAAATAGATTGGATTTTTCGAATACAACAATATCTGATATTGTTTGAGAAGGAATAAAATAGATTATACATTCTCCATAACAATTCACTTCTATCAAAATTAATTTTACAAAACATAGAATGACATTGAATGGCCTATAAAGCTACACGCTTTAGGTTTTGGTCCAAAATTACCACAAGTCTCAATGTGCATTGTTTCCACTATTTCGTCTTTGTTGTGAACACATCAAATACATCAATCACCATCCAAGAAAGAACTCAGTTTAAAAAGCTAAATGGACGGCTTCCAGAACACTAAATTCAAAATATATTGTAAGGTTGATTATGATTGATGAAGACAAAATAATGGAAAATTGGTCGATCTAATATACACTGATTAGATAGTGACGGTTTATGAGTAATTCATTAATGATGGCTACTGGTCAGAAATGACGGCTCACAAATGGTTTTAGTGTTGAAGATATTTTTTGTGTGGTCGATATATGGATGGACGAAGTTTCAATGCACATCAATACTTAGATCAATAATTTTTATCTTTGAATTAGGTTAATATTAAAATTAAAGTTAGAATAACAGTTGATTTTGAGAAATAGTAGGTAGTACGGAATTGTGTCTGAAAATCAAATAAAAGAAAAATTACTGTTCTAAGTTAAAGTTCATAAGATAATATTTAATTGCATTTAATTTGTTGGTTAATATGTTTTGATTGAGGTAAACACTTTTGATTGGTTAATATGTTGATTTAGATTAATATTCATCAATTGTGATTTGATAATTTTTAGTATAATATATTAGAAAAAAAAGGCATTTTCAAATGAAAAGAAAATAATGTTATATCAATTAGGTGCTAAACTTGGTAGCAACACTCCTAAAAAATTAAGAAGGATGGACTACAATAGGAATCTTCAAGAATTATTGGTCCAATGGGACAAAAAACTCATCTTGTAATGGAGGGTTGCAACAAAAGAGTCCTAGTCCTTTAGTTCAAAGCCTTTTGATAACTAGGGAATTAATGTCTCTTCGCATCTAGAGGAGTCCTCCTAAGAGGTGAGTAAACCATGATTTATTGAGTTCTTCTCATTTGTCCTCACTTTGAATGATTTTGAGGCCCTCTAATAGACAAATTCAAAGATCTAAGAATACATAATACATTTTAGACAAGTGGAGGGATTTACTACTAGCTATCTAGCCACAAAGTTATATCCCAATGACCAAAAGTGAGTTTTTATGGAATTTTGGTATGCAACTCTTATCAATTGAGCTTGATAAATATGATTTATCTTTGAATTCTCATACTCCACAGATTTTCTCTCATAGAATTCTTAAGGTTTGACAAATTTCACAAAAGAGTATTATTGATGGTGGTTTTAGCACAACTAAGTGTTGAGTAATAATAAATCACCACTCCTCTTGAAAAATAGGGATTCCTACTCCAAGGTTTTATTTAGGCCAGGTCTAGACCATGATGGATAGCTTAGTTATTCATGTAAACTTGTTTAACAAGGGGCTTGACGATTCAGATATTTTAGAAAATATATTCAAGACATGCAACATTAAATAGAAACATACATTTCTCTGAATTCAAAACCAATTGCCTATTATTGCA
>VDFB02070811.1:0-14245 GCA_007258455.2 Sequoia sempervirens | reverse complement strand
CAAGTTTTTTATAGGCATGCTAAAGAATATCTGGATGGTCTACAAAGTAGCAAAGATGAATGAATTATGATCAAAGAGGTTCACTTTTATATCAATGATGATATAGGTCATGATAGAAGCTATGTAGCCCATTGTTTTGCAATGTTTTTTGAAGACCTGGGATGACGTCAAATAGATGCTTCACAACATTGGATATGGTATGATGGATGTGCTGGTAAGTGTTGATTTAATTTTTTTTGAAATTATATGTTTATTTGTTTAATTAACTTGTTTAGACTTAATTAGTTGTACACATATAGTTTATTTTTACTATCTTGGTTTTAAATGAAATTGGTTGTAACGCCACAGGACAAGTTAAGTCTAAAAAATCTTTTAATTGGTTAAGCCAACAACATATTAGACACGACATAAATTTTTTGTGGAATTTTTATGAGAGTGGACATGGAAAATCAGAGGTGCATGATGGAGCTAGAGCATGTGTGAAGTGTGCACTTCACCAACATGAACTTGCAGATAACACCATATGGATTTTTAGAAAAAATCTAATTATGTTTTTTGAGATCGTCTTTTCCTTTCAACTACAAAACCTCTTAACTTGAAATTTCACCAACACGAACTTGAAGGTAATTCCATAAGGAATGCACACGAAATTGTTGAATGGTGCAAAATTCATTTTTCTGCCCATGACTCAATATACAACACATGATATTTTTGGGAAGTTAAAGGTACATAAATGAATTTCAGTGTGTACATGAATACAATTTTCAATTTTATACACTTTTTAATTGGATGTTTGAAATTTACAGATATTGATCGATCAACTCTTACTAATTGTCAAAGAATTAGTGGTATTAGAAGTTTGCATCAAATCATGATAGTAGGACATAGTAGGCCTCTGGTAATTCAGGTGAGAAAAATCATGTTTTTTGTGTTGATTGCATTAAGAACAATGCAAATACTCTACAATGTGAGAATATTAGAGATGGGTATGTTTCATAACGGGAAATAAAACAATTAGTGGACACATCGAACCCTTTTGAAGATAATGACATTGTAGATATCTATGATCCTCTGTATTCAGCTGATTATGAATGTGTATCAAATTTAGTTGTTACAAGTAAATTTTAAATTTTTAAATTGAATTTTATTTCTTACAATTTATTTATATTCTACCTAATTTGAGCATAGTTTACTACATGGTGTGTACAAGAGATATTTTTTTTGTTCTTGTAAATCCTAACAATGTAGAAGGTGTAGATTACTATCTAGTAAGATGTATGCAACCAAAATGCAAACTATCAAAATCAATGACATATGGTGATGGACTAGAGTATCATATTGGATCAGTGGTTGTTGAAGGCACATAATATCAACAAACAAAGATAGATACAAATGGAAATATATTTATTGATTATATGTTAGGTCAAAAGGTTTTACATTATAGTCATTTAGTTATAGCAACAAGATTAAATCTTGAAACTTTACCAAAAAGAGGGTGTACCAAACAAAGGTGGAGGTTGCCTATTAAAGACCATGAAAGTATTTTAGAGATAATAAAAGATAGAGAGGATCTAAGTTATATGTACCAAGAACTTTAAGATATTTTTGTACATATATATTTTCTATGACAATAAATACATGTAACATTTGGGGATGACATCCCCCGTTTGTGACCTCACCGGTTCATAGCTTCGAGTCAAAAGCGTTTACCCCTTGAATAAAAATAAAACATTTGGACCTAAATTTGAAAATGTTTTTATTTTATGTTGAATTCAAATAATTTCATTCAATAGTAGCATCACAAACACATACTTGTTAGCTCATCGAAATGTAACATCATAGTATCAGAGATAGAATAGTACAATTTATAAATAACTTTATGATTTTCAAGTGAATTTTATTTATTTGTAAATCTAAATATGAAATTTAAGTTTTGGTTTAAAAAAAGAAATCCTTTATTAAGCTCAAGCACCTTAGTTAAAATGGAATTTTACTTGATTTAGTAAAGTAAAAATGAATTTGTGAAGTATGGTATACAAATCATTATTTAAGTTTTAATTAGACCAACTATAAGAGACCTTCATTTATGTGTCTAAATTTAATCCAATGGCATAACCTTATTATATAATCACCATCACTTACTTCCCTAAAAAATATATTTCTAGAATAAGTAATTTCTAAGTTGGAGGATTCCAAATCTTATACAATAAATTTTCTACCCATAACCAATGAAAAAAATATACTTTGAAGTCTAACTTAGAGCATTTTTCCTAGGTGTTTGAGTGTGTACACGTAAAATGTACTGATTGACATTGCACATCTGATCCCAACTACTAACACCATTTCATCCTAAATCATCCCTCGGTCTAACCATTTAGTTGAACACCTTTGTTTGATTAAATTCATCAAATTTCTTCCCTTAATTAAATAAATCATTTATCTGATTAAGTCATTCTCTCTTGTTAATTAAATCAATCAATCTGATCTAATTATCCCTATTTAATGGGGCACCGGTCCTAGCTCAGTTGGTTAAGGTGTTCCCTGTAGCAGGGCGCCCACCATGGGTTCGACTCTCCGGCACTCCCGTGGTACCGGTTGGTGTGTCCCGCTAGCACTGCCGGTCACGGTAAAAAGTTTACCGGCGGTGGGGGGTTATATGGGGGGCCGTGCTGCACCCAATTCCCCTCGTTAAAAAAAAATAAAAAATTATCCCTATTTAATTAAATAATCAATTTATTTGATTAAACCCCTAAAAGTCTATCTCATTAAATTAAATAAATTAAAACCTTATTTGATTTAATCTAGCTTCATCTCCTTTAATTAAATAAATCAAAAATATTTATTTAATTAAATCCTAAAATCACATTCTTCTCATTTTTTATTCAAATCAATCCATAAATTTAAGTAAAAAATGTCACATCCTCTAATCTCTCATTAAATTAATTAACCTTGATTAATTTAATCTCATCTCATGTCCCATCCTCTATCTTTTGCCACTTGCACATGAAAATAGATTTAATTCATTTATTAAATCTCTATTTTCTCTCAACATGGCATAAATAGAGAATATTCCTTCAATTTGAATTCAAAATCAAGTGGGCTTAGTCCTTCCAACAAGGCATTTATTTCATCTTACATGTCCTTTTTCAGTTAGCCAAGTGGCCATTACTGCATTTGACTCTCCCTCTACCTTGTCATTTCACAAATTTCAAATTTTAAATACTGCATTTATGGGCACATTCATCAAAATGTGCACATCCTTCATCCACTCACATTTGGACAAGTGGCACCTTTCCATTGGTTGAATGTTAGTCCCACATTACTTCATTTTGGGCATTTCTCCATCTTAACATTCTATAAATAAGAGGCTTCATTCATCATTCTATCATCCACAATTTGAGCAAAGTTATTATACTCAAATCCATAGCAATCTATCATCAATTTCATCCAAGCATAGTTAGGCTTTTTGCAGATTTCCAACATGGAGCTCCATTTAAGTCATCACCACAAGCTTACATCCTTCATCAATCATCTTCATCACATCATTGGAGTTTGGAAAGGGCCAATTTTCACATCAAATTGGCACCAATTCCCCTATGGTATCAAGAGTTTGCATTACTTTCAATAGGATTTAGCTTACTTTTTTGTTCTTTCATTTTATTCTTGTTTTCATTCCTATTTGAAGCTTTGTTAATGAATTTAATGGGGAATCCTTGTTCTTACTTGCATATGGTCTTCTAATGTGTTTGTTTCTTGTGTTTTGCAGGTATTTGGATTGGGGTTCTACAGAGTGTAAGCCTCACAACCAAACACTTCCAAATGTGCAATTTAATCTGTGTTCCCATCCATACTTTGTATGGTGTCTCTTCAACAAGGATGGAAATAGGAAACTTATTTATCAAATAACAAAAAATACTAAATTACTCCCAAATAATTTTCTTCAAATTAACACAACTTAACATACTTTTATTTATTTCCTTTAATATTATATTCATTATCTTAGCTACCCCATTTTTATATATATAGAATATTTTTCTATTAAATTACAATCTAATTATGTTTGCAAAATTATTCAAATTAACTCTAAAATCCATTTTGTTATGATAATTTAACTTTATTTTGCTTATGAAACACACAATCTCACCGATATATTTATTCTTCAATGTTTTTGATCCTTTCTCACCTAGATGTGGTTTGATCTTTGATGTCAAAACATTGGCATATCAACTAATTCATTTACATGATCAAAATTCATGGCATAGTTAGATTAAGTAGTACCATCCAATCCAAATAAATTACCATGCCTAATACCCTTTTATAAAACCAAATCTCCCCTGACCAATTTTTAACCATGATCTTATCATAAATAATATGCTCAACATTATCATCCATCTTAAAATCTTAAATATGATTTTTGGCTAAACCATGAATGTGTGACACATCAAATAGTGTGTTCATTGTGCCATCACTAAAAATTAGTGTTATATTACCCTTAACAATGATCTTATGATAATTTTTTTCACCTAATTAGACCTCTCCACCACTATATTATATATATAATTTATGTAACACTTCCTATGTGAATTCATATGAAAAGAGGCACCTAAATCAATATCTCCAAATATTATAGAATATTAAATTCTAAAATCTTTTTAATAAGTGATGAACTATAATTTTGAAGCATAGAAATGGGTTAAAAAAAATTCAAGCAAGATGACACAATAACTTTGAGTGAATTTATAGTGAATGCAGAAGTTACCTATTCTTAATTTTTAATGCAACATGAAAATTAAATAAAAATATGATTATTTTAGGGTTTTTTAATATTAATATTATGTTTATTGTTTAAATGTTAAATAATTGATGTGTAAATAGTTGTCCAAACCCTTTAGAACATAGTTGGTAAATTAGCTTTAGAACATATTCAACCTACCATTCCCAACTACCTTATTGAACCAAAAATCATTAAATTAATTCAATTTTTTTATAAATGAAAAGTAAGCAATCTAATATTAAAGTTTCCCAACTCAAAGCCTAATTATCTTCAAGAATTTCTATTTCCATAATAAGATGAACCATAATGTGAAACCATAATGTAAAATGTATATAACATGAAGATCATCATCTAAGAACCATAATGTGACAAATCACAACATAAAATTTATAACAAATCATGTATTTTCATGTAAAATAAATCAAAGTGGAGGATGCCTAATATGATTGTGGATCAATCTCTCTCTTGATCCTTGTCTGGATCCATGTCCTAATTCTCTAGATTTGTGGCCCAATGCCTCTCTTGATCCTTTTTCTCAATCCATGTCCCAATCTGTCTCCCTACAGAAGAAAGTACATTAATTAATTTAATGTACACATGTGTAAATATAAAGTCATCTTAAAGTTTTCTACTTTCCATGTTTGAATGTATCAAGTACTTTTAATATTATAAATGTACCTCAAATGTACCATGCATAGGATTGTTTGCATGCTCCAAATCTCCAAATCATGACAAACCCTCATTTAGCTAGAAATTTAAAAATACAAGATTTCAATGAAGAGTGAGAACTACTTTAAAGTTAATTTTATTTTATATATGTATGTGAATTTTTAGAATGCAAAATATATCTGATTATTTGAAAATACCTACGTCTCACCTTGGAGCACTCTACCAATGTCACTAATGTCACGAGAATGCATAGTCAAATTAGGAGCACCTGTATCAGGTAGAGGACTAGTGCCAAAGAGAAGTGAGTTGTATGTGCCATGTACATTGTGTGCAATAAGCTCAAGGACTATAGGTTGGTCTAGAATATGTTGTTCATCTTGTGAATCCACCTCACCTTGACCCGACTGTCTACCAAAATGTCATCTAATATGAGTTGCTACACCATCTAAAGGAATCTCATACTCATCACTGATAAAATAGTATGATGATCTAGTAAACTAGCAATGGAAACCAAAGCAACATTACATATAGTGGCTTCACTCATCTGGGCCACATTTGATGGTGATGGTAGCTCTACACGAATGTAGGGATCATAATTGGAAGATGTAGCCTCAGTGGGAGGACGGCTAATCCACGAACATAATAAGTATCTTCCTACACGATTAGATGACATATGATCGACCTGAGTAGCAATTACGACAATACTATAAAAAAGGTTAGATCGGGTAGGTGTTGCCACTACACCTCCTACTATTGCTAGTTCCAAATGTTTTGGAAGAACCAAAAGGTTTGGACCAACTAATGCCCTCGTGTTGATAGGTAGTGGAAAATTTGCATGTCTAAATTGAGGTTTGTTAGTGAACCTCCCTTTTCCCTATCCAACATGTGAAGGAATAGATGTGTAGTCCACTGCTAACCCTAAATGAAACTCAACATATAGTTGTTTGCAAAAATCAAGTGGTAACTCATCATTATGAGGCCATCTATGATGGGCTGCCAACCATCTGGGATATATAAAAACAACAACAAGGTCATTTGTACATCTAGTAGCAACATATCCTCTAACTTTCTTTTATCCCATATAATGAGGGAACATGTTGTGCACATTATGTGTTGAAACTCTACTAGTAATAGAATCAATTTTCTTTGTGCCAATAACACTGCTGGCAAGGGACCTATAAAACTCTTCAATGTTGACCTCATCATAAGGATTATAAGATCGAGTCATGTGAATCATACGGTGGATCTCATGTTGAATGCTAACTAATCTATCTCTATTAGGGAGATTAGGGGAGTTAAAGTATTGTTTGGTCCAAACATCTCAAGGCATTCTTTAATCTCCTAATGCTATCATTATATAAATTAGACCTCACCTCAGCTTGCTACTGATATTGAGTGGAATGATGTGATCCTTGATCATGAAACATATCTATATAAATACAAAGATCTACAAATTTAATTAAAACAAAAAAATTACAAATATGTACTTATTATTTCTCTAATTTATTAAAATATGCAATAACCATTTTTCTCATAAGATGCTCCATAGGAAGTTATAAAAAATAGGAAATATTAGCAATGAGTTGCTTGAACATCATGAAGTAAAACTAAGAACAATTTTAAGTTCATTCAACTATCTATGAAAAAGAGGGAGAAAGGGAGAAAGTAGGATTATAAAAAATTTCCTATAAAAGAAGTGGTACTAAAATATCCTAATGAAACATTCACATGTAAAAGTAACATGTAAGCATATAAATACATAAATCTTGAATGCTTCAAGAATTATGGACGTGAGGATTAAATTTGACTAACTTCATAGGAAATTTAAAGTCTTAAACAAAGAATCTCACATATTATCATTTAAAAATGTAGGTTATCTCTAAATTCCAAATAACAATCATACAAGTGTGTATAATATAGGATAAGAGTGTATGATAAAAGAGTGTATGATTAAGTATAATGCATCTATATAAGTAGGGATAAGGAGATAATCATGCATAACTTATATTTAAAGAGACATTGTATTTTAGGATACTTACAAATTACAATCAACCATAAGCAATTCTACACTATAATTATGTGTGGTGCAATTCTACTTCATGTTAGAGAAGGGGATATTCTATTATGATTGATGTCGTAAGTGTTTATCCTTTTGTCATTACACATGTATCTAGGCCTTTTTGGATGCCTCAAAGTGAATGTATAATACCATTCTTGGTGATGGCACTGTACATTCAATACAATAAATGATGAATCAAATACAAAAGAATATTAAATAACAATAAATGATCAATCAAATACTTTATTGAAATAATCTTGGAAGGCTATTAATTGGAGTTATGTGAATCGATAAGTGAAACTAGTTATAGTGGAAATTTTGGTGCCTACAATGTATTTTAGGATATGACTTAAACAACTCTATAATTTCATTTAAATGCATGATTTTATAAATATATTTAGGTGGTGCATTTAAATGAAATTATAGTCATACTTTCTTACATTAAGGTGTAAGTCATATCCTAAAATACATTGTGCTAGGCACCAAAATTTCTACTATAACTAGTTTCACTTATCCATTCACATTTAACTCCAATTACTAAGGGTAGTAATTGCAGTTATGTGAAAGGATAAGTGAAACTAGTTATATAGTAGAAATTTTGGTGCCTACAATGTATTTTAGGATATGACTTACAACTAGATATAATTTCATTTAAATGCATGATTTTATGAATATATTTAAGTGGTGTGCATTTAAATGAAATTATAGTCATACTCTTACATTAAGTTGTAAGTCATATCCTAAAATACATTGCGCTAGGCACCAAAATTCTAGTAGTACAACTAGTTTCACTTATCCATTCACATAAACTCCAATTACTACCCTTCCAAGATTATTTCAATAAAGTATTTGATTGATCAATTATTGTATTGAATGTACACCATCACCAAGCATGACCTATTAAACATTCACTTGGTGTGAGGCATCCAAAAAGGCCATTATAACCCTTCCAAATTATTTCAATAAATTGTTATTTAATATTCTTCTATATTTGATTGGCATTTTGCATGTTCAATGAATTGACTACGCTCGAAGGCTGATATGTCAAAGAGTGACTCTACAAATACATTTTGAACCCAATTTTTCCTACATTCAATACATTAAATGATCAATCAAATACAAAAGAATATTAAATAAAATTTTATTAAAATGATTTGGAAGGGTAATAATTGGCCCTTTTCTCCATTCTCAATGATGGTATACATTGAAAACAGTAAATGATCAATACTTTATTGAAATAATCTTGAAAGGGTGTATTAATTGGAGTTATGTGAGTAGATAAGTGAAAATAGTTATAGTAGAAATTTTTGTGAATAGCACAATTTATTTTAGGCATGGATTACAACTTAATGTAAGAGTATGACTATAATTTCACTTAAATTCACCACTTAAATATATTCATAAAATCATGCATTTAAATGAAATTATATCTAGTTGTAAGTCATATCCTAAAATACATTGTGCTAGGCACCAAAATTCTAGTATAACTAGTTTCACTTATCCATTCACATAAACTCCAATCACTACCCTTCCAAGATTATTTCAATAAAGTATTTGATTGATAAATTATTTTATTGAATGTACACCATCACCAAGTATGACCTATTAAACATTCTCTTAGTGTGAGGCATTCAAAAAGGCCAATTATTACCCTTCCAAATTATTTCAAGAAATTGTTATTCAATATTCTTCTTTATTTGATTGGCATTTTGCATGTTCAAGTGAATTGAATATGTTCGAAGGCTAATAGGTCAAAGAGCGAGTTTACAAATTTAAATTTTAAACCCAAGTTTTCCTACTTTCAATACAATAAATGATCAATCAAATACTTTATTGAAATAATCATGGAAGGGTATTAATTGGAGTTATGTGAATAGATAAGTGAAACTAGTTATAGAAATTTTTGTGCCTAGCACAATGTATTCTAGGATATGTATTTTAGAATGACTTACAACTTAATGTAAGATTATGACTATAATTTCATTTAAATGCACCACTTAAATATATTCATAAAATCATGCATCTAAATGAAATTATATCTAGTTTTAAGTCATCCTAAAATACATTGTAGGCACCAAAATTTCTACTATAACTAGTTTCACTAATCCATTCACATAAATCCAATTTAATAACTTCAATTACTACCCTTAGTAATTGGAGTTATGTTAATGGATAAATGAAACTAGTTATAGTAGAAATTTTGGTGCCTAGCACAATGTATTTTAGGATGACAAGTTACAGCTCTACAGTTTCATAATGCATAAAATTAGAGTTGTAAAATACATTGTTTTAAAGACACCAAAATTTCTACAATAACTAGCTTCACTTTTTGCAACAAGGGTGGTGTTGGTGAACTTTCATTTTTTTTTATCAATGTTTACGAAATCTTTTGCTTAATTTCTAAGTCTTTCATATATTTTGAGTAGCATAGGTTATATATGGTTTAGGATGACAAGTTACAACTCTATATAATTTCATAATGCATAAAATTAGAGTTGCAAGTCATATCTATAATTTCTACTAGGCCCACATCCTAAAATACATTATTGTAGACACCAAAATTTCTACTATAACTAGCTTCACTTTTTGCAATAAGAGTGGTGTTGGTGAGCTTGCATTTTTTTCATCAATGTTCACAAACTCTTTTTCTTAATTTCTAAGTCTTCCATAGATTTTGAGTAACATAGGTTAGATGGTTAAGTTGTTCTCTTATGCTCACAATTTTGTGTACAAAAGGGTTTCATAAACTACTAATGTTCTACTATTAGTTACAATAGATAGATTTTTGTATGTTAGAAAGGGTGAATGAGTTGTGAAGAGCATAAAGCACTAGAGAATTGAATGCCATTAGAAATAGGATTTATGAGGGAAACATAAAGAGGTGACATGATAAGGTTTGGTTTAGAGATGTATGGAACAATGGAGTTCTTTTGGGGAGATGGAGAGTTTTATATTTCTTGTTGATGACCTTCATAAGGAGTAAAAACATGATTGACAAGAAAATATGAGCCATTAGAAAGACCCATCTAATAGGTGCAAGGATACTATGGATTTTCATATTGGCATGAAATAGATCAAGTCATGCATATAGCTTCTCTTGAGTTTTCTTCATTGTCAAACAATAGATTCAAAGGGAACAATATTGTCAAATAGTAGAAAGTGATGTAGAGAAGTGGTTACAATATGCAAAGACACAAGGAACCAACCAAAAACTACTCACCCTCATATACATTCCAAAGGTTTAATATTCTTTGTTAAAAATAATCAAACATAAGAAAAAACAATATTATAAATTCACACTAGAGTTAATTAATTTTATAACATTGTTATAATATTGTAAAAGTGAAAATTGTATACCTTACACTTTTCCAATTTCATTTTGGACTTAGATTGACCAAGTTTTCCTTAATAATGAATAGGATATAAGTGACATTTTTGTATAAAATTCGGAAAAGAAATTGAACCTAACTTGTTCATATCCTCACACATACTAATAGTCTAGGCTCAATTTACGTTTTACCCTTTCCTTCATCTGGGTCAAATATTGGGGTGCAAAGATGAACTTGGTTCAAATCTGCAACACAAAATTGAAACTTAAGATTTTTAATTCAAATTTAATCTTAGGACTAAGGTAATCCCTTCCCAACTACTCATTACTTGTTGATTTTAGTTCACAATATGTTATTTGTGTGCTATACATTGTATAAAAGGAAAAAACCAAAATCATTATTAGGGCATCTAAAATCTACAAATCAATTAAAGTGTTTTGTTTTATATTATATAATCATAATCAAAGCATACACCAACATACCATCAACATACATGTCCTAAAAGTATTGCATGATTTTTTTGGCTTCAATCTTGTTCAAACTATTGATTTAGATCAAGGGGCTTAACATATGGATAAAATTTTCTATTAGTAAGTGCCTAGAGTTGTTTGTAAACATTGTAAATCTTTAGATATATGTCTAAAATGTCAAGATGAATGAAAATGTGAAATATAGAGACAAATAGGTTGAATTCACATACATTGGTCAAATTTGAGGATAGTGTTGAATTTGTACCATGGGAGTTCATTTTCACAATCATGGAAATGACTTAGAGCACCAAAGATAGGTTTTTAGTTTGACATGTGTCCTTTGATAGAGTACCAATCATTAAACACAATAAGTCACAAAATACACTATGTCAATATTTTACATCAAACCTAAAGCTAGGTAATTTTCATGCATATTATATTCATGTTTATTGCTTTTGTGACATAGTGTATTAAATTGAGACTTATTGTGTTTAATAAGGATTTTTTTGTTTTTGGAGCTTTAACTATTTTATGTTTATCTCATTGCATGATTGTTGTGGATATGAACAATTATAACATTTTCATTTCTGCAATTTCAATGATTGTCACTATAGGGGTAGAAATTAAAAGGGTCAAGGCAGCAAAGGATAATGGATTGATAGACGTGGCTCTACAACAATACCAATAAGAATTTTTTGGCCGCTTCCACAATATTTTCTTTTTGGGGTAGTTGATGTGTTTACAGTAGTAGGAATACAAGAATACTTTTATGATCAGATGTTAAACACAATGGAAAGCTTGGGTAGCGTTGTCTATTTGAGTGTTATAGGAGTTGGGAGTTTCCTGAGTAGTATCCTAATTTTGATCATTGAGAAGGCTACTTGTAGAAAGCAGGATCATTGTTGGTTTGCAGAAAACTTGAACAGATCTCATTTAGATTACTTTTATTGACTTCTAGGTTCTTTGGGTCTACTCAAACCGGGCATGTTCATGACCTTAGCTAGCTATTACAAGTACAAAATGACTACATCTACTTTTTTTGGGAAAATAATGCATTTGTAATTTTGGATTTTGATATTCCAAATATCTTTGCAATTTTAGATATATAGTAGTTTTACTTTACTTTTTTCTTAGTAAATCTTTGTGACGCAGGGGCATCCGAAAGCATTCAGAACAATTGGGGTAGTTGACAGTGAAGTTGCAAAGTACTAGATTATTGCATTTGATTGCTAGAGGTTGTGGATTAAAGGGTTTGTTTTTGAGCATATCTAGTGTTTCCATGTTATGTTTCAGAGGTCTGAATGAAGATTTGATCAAGTTATGAATATTTGTGTTATGATAGTTGTTTGGTCATTCTAGCTGGTGAACCTAAAAGGATATGATGCGATTTTGGTAATTTAAGTTGTTGTGGATGTTTTTGTGGTGATTTGTGATGCTCATGGATGTTTCTAGCTTATGTATTGTTGGTTCATATTGATCATTGTGTTCACGATTGGTGATTTTCTTTTGTGAGTTCATGTTTTCTTATTCCTTTCCGACAGGGTGTTTATAGCGTGTTGTGGATATTGAATAAATTTTGAAGGTGTTTCATGTTTGAGGATGTTTTTTTGGGTCTTTTCTTTATTGTGGCCAATATTTTTTGGTTCACACTATAAATTATTTATTGTTTGAGGCCGACCTATTTGAGTTTACACGTTATCTTACTAGTCGTTGTATTTAGGCCGACATGTTAAGGGATAGATAATTTGCAAATGATATAAATAGAAGAGAGAGGATTTGTTACAGAGGGGAGAAAGGGAAAGGATCAGTAAGGTGATCCATAGTGTGAAGTATGAAGCACGGTGATGAATTATTTTGATATGAAAGGGTCTCATAGCAGAAGGAGTGTGGAGTCGAGCCGAAGGAGTTGATGAAGATTGTTATCATTTAAGTTAGTTGTAATCCGTGGGCTATGACCTAGAATTTGTCAAGCTCGAGAGGCATATGTAATGTGTTTTGAGATTATAATATAATGAGGAATGAAATTTGAAGGTTGGGTTTTTCCCTGTTATGGTTTTCCCAAGATATATCTTGTGTCCGGTGTTCATGAATATCTTTTATCTTTTTGTTTTTTAGCTATTAATTTTTGTTGCATATCTATTATGATCATGGAGTTAGTAAATTAGGTTGCAAGGTGGGACTGTCCTTAATTGGATCCTCCTACCTTGACTGCATCACTTTGGAAATTTTATAACCACACTCACACAAAATATGTAAACATGGTTTTTTCTTTAGTGAATGTGTACTTATTAAACCAACTTATCACATTTAAAGCTCGATAGTTTATATGTGAATTGCAATAGAAAGCTAAAATTACAAAAAGGTGCTTCTATGTTTTGTGGGATCCATTGTTACCAACATGCATTAAAGAAAGGTCAATAAAGAAATGGACTTATGGATTTATTGGCCAGCAAAGAGACAACTTCAATATACACGAGTAAAATTCTCACAAAAATAACTATCCAGCTAAAATCGGCCATGGAAGCTCTGATTACTTAACAAAACATGAAACATTCTCACAAAAATTACTATCACATAACAAAACCCTTATTTAAAGATTATTATATAGCCTTAACAAAAATTCCTGTGCATTTGAAGCAAAATATAGACCAATATTGAACAAAAATTAAAAAACCCAAATATAAAACCCTAGATCTTAGGGCCACAACAAACCAGATCCTAAAACAAGCTATATCTTGAAAGAATTGCTAATCAAGGAAAACCCAACACCTACTTAACCAAATCAATGAATATGAATGAAATGAACTTGGCTCGATTTCCCTTTTATAGGAAAGATCTTTGGGTGAGCACTCTCCGACCACAAGAACTTCGGGAAAACATGCAAAATTCTAGTGTAGTTCTTTTTTTTTTCTTTTATATTCGAGTCCTTTAGCCAAAAGTGATT
>VDFB02070810.1:0-21001 GCA_007258455.2 Sequoia sempervirens | reverse complement strand
AAGACATTTTCTTAAGTGGATCAAATTCAAGAATTCAATTCAAATTTCTAATAGTAGTTTCTTTCTTCAAAATTCTTTTAAATTTATTATTTTATTATTTCAAGTTGTAAGTTCATACATGACCACTAAATTTGTAGCTAAATTTTTCGGTCTTATACCATCATGTTTTGTTATTTGTTTATTTTTAAATCATGTAGTTTAGAAATATTAAACATATCACATATCTTTTATTCTTATTGGATTTGTTTTAAATTAGAAATTTCTATTTTTCAACTAGTCAAGGATTTTTCAAATTTTAATTTGGAAAAATAAAAAAATTATTTCGTCTAAATGTTCATAAATTTAAAATGATTACTATTAATATCTTAAAAAAATTCTAAAGTTAATTAAGAAAATGTACATTTTTTTCCTCGTTGGCTTTTGATTCCCTACCAAAAATAATATTCTCTACAGGGATACAATGAATCCCTCTAAAATAAAACAAGGTAGACATATATTTTTCCCTCTTCCCAAAAATCAAGGGATCATAAAGGAACATTGATTTTTGCATATGTTGTCAATTTGGGTACCTAGTAATCAAACTTTTCTAAGGTGGCAACCAATTTTCATGGAATCTTGCTGACTAAACAAAGAGGTCTAAATAAAATAATTATTAAAGGAGACTTTAAAAATACTATCGTGATGCTAAATGTGGAAGCCAATCCCAGTCGGTCTCTCTGTGATCCTATTAAGGGTTTTCACAAGGATATGATGAGCTTTGAGATATGAAAATTAATGCATGTTTTTTTGTTAAGGAAATTCCTCTATAGATGGGATGGATAGCTTAGAGTCATTTGGCCAAAATATGAAAGTTTGGTATGATATGAACCTACTTGTGAAGCATGTGACAACGTCTATCATAAATGTTCAGCTAAATTTCTTATCTCATCCCATGTCAAAAACTAATATGTATTTATCTCAAGTGTGTAAGGATTACTTGTACCCCAATTTGTATGGAGATTTGTGATATATTCCCGCTTCCAGTTTATTTTAGTAAGCTTAATTTTCATATTTCTTATCTATTGTGTACTATATGTTTTTGAAATCATCATCTATCGGTTTCCAATTGTTTCTCTATCACTACTTTGTCATCTATAATGGGTTTGAATTGGTTTAGGTAGAGCTTATTAATTGCTAGTGTTTGTAGAATGACTAGGAAGTCTAGTCTATTCTTCAAAAGTGAAATCTAGCTTCCCACATTGAGGTGATTGAAAGTCCATAACCCTACCCTCTTGGTTGAGTTTGAAAATTCTTGGAAGGATGGCTTAGTTGAATTTAGGGGCCTTTCCTTATTAGTCGCTAGTGAGATGATATTGGTAATCACTATTCTTCCTCTTGAAGGTGCAAAATTTCCCAAGAAGCCTAAGGGGAACTATTAGAAGGGCATGGATAATTTCTTGAAAAGGGGTGAGAATATCAACTATTTGTAGAATGGGTTCAATAGAGAGGATATTCTTGGGGCCTGGAAGAAAATTATAGAGGTTCTTATGAGATATATAACCATAGAAGGTTGACACAAAATATTTTACTCCTATTTCTTTCCTATTCTCAATCACTTTTTGCATAATGCGAAAATGAACATTTCTTTTTGGATACATTCTTTATTGGAGCAATCTATAAAATTGTTGCTAAATAGGTAAGTCCCTACCTCTCCATCAAGGCTTTATATATAGGCTCTACTGGTATATTTGGCCCTCTCCACAACTATCTCCTCACTCCCTTGTATTACTAACCCCTCCCTTTTTTAAAATGGTTTGAATTTAAATAACATTGCTAATAACTAGGAACCCCTTCCTCAATTTCTAAAATTAATAAACTCCCTCAAAGTGGGAATATCCAGTCCAACCTTGCTCAATCCTCTAAATAAAAAGCCATTGTAGCTAATTCCCTTGCTTCTTCTAGAAATAAAAAGGTTTCTTTTATGGACCCCCCTAGATTTTAATTTTTGATGATAATTTTAGGTCTTCTTGGCGACCATCCTCATATTTCATCCTAAGGACTCCCTTACTAACTCTTCTCCATATTGCATCTTCTTTGATATTTCCCTCCCTCTCCTTTAAATAAGGAGATTTATACTCATGACACAAAGGATGATCCCTTGGCCTCTCAAAATTCTTACCAAAATTGTGTTTCTCTATGTGAGAAAGTGAATAATATGTACAAAGCTACAAAAATATAAAATGAAAATTTTAAATGTAAAATTGCATAATTGCTTATTCCCAAGAACAAGATTCAAAATTGGGACTCCATTATTTTGATGAAGGCTAGGGATTGTCCTAGAGAGGAGGTAGATGTAGAATACTGGGAGTTGAAGAAAGGTATGGCTAACACCTTTGATAAATGGGTTGAGTTGGAGAAGGATGATAGGGACTTAATTGATGATTTCAAATGATTTGAGGATTGCATGAATTTGAAAAAGGAGGTTGCTAGTGTTCACAACAACCAAGATAAAATTTTGTTTAATTTGCAAGAAATTATTTATTATAGTAAAGAAATGATAACAAATCAACAATGAAAATTTAGGTATTACATCAAGAATTAAAGAATCATCATTCTAAGAGAGCAAGGAATGAAGCTCTTGTAGCTCCCCCTTCTAGCTTCAACAAAAAAGGTAAATCCAAAGAGAATGCTTTGCCTACCACCATAGAGAAAACTAGAAGAACTAGTCCCAAAGTCATGTATTTTGAGGACAAGTTATACTTCCTTACAAATTTCTAGTATATTAATCTTACTAATGAATGTTATCATTGTTAGGACTCATACTACAAGATTAAGGATTGTTTGATGGATTATCAATGGCCTAAACCCTCTACCCATTCCTTTGTAGGGTTGTTACCTCATAAAAATAGGAGGGATAATCTACATTTGTTAATAAAAAATTCAAGAACCCTAGCTCTTCCAAAACTCCTCCTAAGTCCATATGAATTTGGAAGAAGATGAGTTCATACCATGACAAAGCTATCCTATGCAGCTCAATATCCAAATTGGGAGTTATGAGGCACTCAACATAATGCTTCAGAATAACTATTTTACCCTAGATGGGTTGGATAACAAGGAAATGTCTCTTGATGATTTTTTAAATGAATTATATTTCCTAAAATGTGAGGGGTTTCATTGAACTCTCTCAAAAATAATTTTTTTTGTGATGTTCATTCGTAGTTTTCATATTTAGACAGACTTTTCCTTTAAGTTTAAAGTATCATGTTTTTCTCTTTCTACAAAATGTAAAGTTATTCTACCATTCAATTTTTTCATTACACTAACCATGAGGTTGGTCATGGAAAATTTTCCATATTTCTCTCACCCATGTGTCATCACCTCTTAGTTGATCATGGATATGAACCCACTAATTGGCTTGCATCAGCTCTTTTTAAGGTTAATATTCATTCCTTTAGGATGATTAATACTTATACTTCCAATTACATTGTTGAGAGATCTTCTCTCTAGTACTAGATTTCCAATTTAATGTTTTCCACCACTTGTGTCTTGTGTGGGAATTTTAACATGATTTAGATCTGCCACATGATAAATGTAGAACTTTTCCTATGCACTAGATAGCTAGAGAAAGAGAGGATTGGTTTTTAATGAACAATAAATTGGGTCTTTTTGACTCAAACTCTAGTTGTTGTCATGATCACATGACTTAATATGGAGAAAATTATTATTCAATCTTGAAAAGTTCTTAAAAAGTCTCAATCGATCCATGATTTTGGCTTAATAATTATTTATGTTTTCTAATTTTTACTCTTTTCTCATCAAACCATTAGTGGATATTATCTTATTTCATCACTGTATAATAGAAATTTCCATATAGAATGGTAGATTTTATCCCCCAAAGCTTGAAAGATTCATTTCTTCCTCAACATATCTCTTCTTAATCATAAATCAATGATAACGCATAAATTTGGTGTGTTTAGAATTTAGAGTCATCATATAGTAATAGGTGTATAAGCTAGTGGAATGATACCATAACCTACACTTTAAGGTTTCTTTATATGCATGGGAAATAGTTGGTTTTATGTTACTTATACTCATACAAATCTACCACCTTGGAGATCCACCTTTCCACCACTACACTTAAATATCATCCATTCAATCTTACCACCTAGCTTTGGCTGGCTTAGTTATAAAAACAAATACAAAGTTTGGATTCCCACATAGCCCATGGTTCTCAAATGAAAGTGTGGTTTTACTAGCTCAAAATTGAAGACAAGGTTTCCAAATACTTATTCCAAGATATATGGGCTCGTCAAACTTATCATAATATTAAGAACATTCTTGATGGAAAGTAAATATTTTCATGAGCTTTCTTATATTATTCAAGCCTTTTGTTGAGGCTGATAAAGTCTTTGAAGCCAAATATTATAATCATGTAATAAAAATTTGTCTATAATTATGTCTTATAGTTGTAACTTGCTAGCTTTGAAAAGACCAATGCATCTCTCTGACCATCTTCTCACTCTAGGCCATCTTAAGGAAGTAATTTTCTCTACATGGCCAATGTCAAACCCTTAGGCTAGACAACTTCCCTTGTGAATTTTACAAATCCATTTTGGATAGAATTGGAAATGAGTTGCATAATATGTATCTCAAAGCTATTGTTGTAATTTCATGCCCCCCCTTTGATGACCCATCACTAATATGCAATCTAAGTGATCTTCCATGGGTCATATTGTATGTGTTTCCCTTCAATTGTTCCAAATTTGGCTAAGTCCCAAAATTTTGGGTTTTCAGACTATCCCTTACCTGCTTACCTTCATTCTTGCTTTCTCCTTCTCCCATTCCTTCCCTTTTCTTCCATTGGCCTTCATCCTTTGCTCTTCCCTATTACCTTCTATCAATATCTTAAGGTTAGCCTCAAGCCTTACCTCTAACCACCAAAGCTCACCTTAGCTTTTCTCAAAAAAATTTAAACTGTGTCAAATTTTTGGGCTTTAGGGGTGGGTCTTCCCACCAGCCTCTATCTCCTTCCATTTTTTCCTTTCTCCTTTTAGCCTTTGGCCTTCGGCCTTTGCCATTACCCCTTACCTCTTATCTTATTTAGGTAAGAGTTAATGATTCCTCTTGATCTTGGACCTCCGACGGTTCAAGGTCCAACCTCCCAAAGCCTCATCTTTTTTTCTTTCTCTTTCCATTTTTCTTCTCACCTATGCCTTGATTCAAAAATTCAAATAAGTTGAATTTTGGATGTTGGCCTTCAGAATCTCCTCTACCTCTTACCTTTCTCCAATAAGAGGTATCCCTTCCCCCTTAACCTCCAATTTTTGGAGGTAAGCCTTCTCTCTTACCCCCCAACTTTTCCTTCTTCCTAGCATGAAGTACACGATAAGGCCAGTGCCCAACTCTTGATTGCTCGATTTTTGACATCCTAAAATGATTTTTTTGAGGGTCCCATTTTTTCATTCTTTTAAAGGCTTCCTTTCAAGCCTAATGCCCGAACCATCTTGCATTTTCACTTGTTTTCTAGGTGACGTTTTTGAGGCTCGATTTGACTTTTGAGCACCCAGATCTAATTCTTGGGCTTCAAGGACAACATTAATTACACTTCATTCCTTCTACAAGTGGACTTCATGGGTTTCCATGCCCATTTATTGGTGATTGTTGAATTTACTAATTGATCTATGCCCTAGTGAATATTTTCACAGATGGCTCAGATCTTGCACGCCATTGGCTTTATTGCTAACCCTAGTCAGGGTTATGGTTCAAATTGTGTTTCTTAGTTATGCTTGATCTATAAAAGTAAAAAATGTATTCATTTCTAGGGTTTTTCTTTTGTAGACATGTATTCTACAATCTTCCATTGTAAAGATTGGCTTTTTTTCCTCTACATTAATGACATTGATCAAGTTTTTCTCTTCTCAGCTCTTTTGTGTTTGAGTAAGTTTATTACCTTGCATATTTTGTTGCAAGAATGAAGGTGGTGTCATTGATTTCAACTGGTTAATTAGTTATCAATTGGTTTCTATTATCATTAATGTCATGGATTCAGGTTATTGGTTGTTCATGTCAAGAATATTGAGAAAATTATATTGAACAAAGGTTGCAAGTGAGCATTGGTTGCTTTGGTTTTTCTCTAAGATATGTTGCTATGTTTGTGTGGTTCAAATATATTGATCATATTTGTTGGAAGGTACTATATCCATATTTTTGGCTTCTGATTCATTGTATAGTGTGAATTATGTTCACCAGTTGTGAATTGTGGTTTTTTGTATTTCTAGATGAGGTCTGAGAGAAATGTTGTTGGTTTGGATTTCTCTTTGGTAAATTCTTATGATTTGTGGTTCTAGAGTTAAGTTTTTATGATCACGTTGAAGATAATTTTAGTATCTAGAAGGATCGTGCTTAATTGTTCTATGTTTTATACACTGGTTTGGTTGACCTTGTGTTGAACACTATCTTCAAAGTTGATGAAGAATGTTGGACCTATTTTGGTCCTCATAAAGTGTGTGTTTGGGTCACCCTCATTCTATTTCCACCCCAGGATGTTTTGGCGTCAATATAATTTGAATTTATTGATGGATGGTCAACTTTGGATATGTTTCAAAGTTGAAGATGGTATAAATATAGGATGAGTTAGTGATGTAAAATGGACAAGAGATATAAGTGCAAAGAAATAGAGCAGATAGATGTGAAATCAATGCGAATTAGCGGGTGTGTGTGATGCGAGCGTAGAAAATCAATATGAAGTCTAAATGTTGATTTTACAGATGCAATGAGTTAAAGGTGTACTCTATCATTCATGCATTTTTGCAAGTAGTTGAAAAAATTGTGGTGGAAACCTTTGTTGCATTGAGATTGTCTTCTCTCTGTAAGATATCTCTGTTATCTTTTTTTGTGCACTTTTCACACACACGCCCCACCAAAGGTGGGGACCCTCATTTGGTTGTTTCATTCTCTAGCTTTGTTGATGGCTACATGCATTAATGCTTTATCTGCTTAAGATTTTTCCTTTTTTGCAGCAACTTGATCATAGTCTAATTCCTTGAGGTCTGCTTGAACTTGAAATTTCAACTTTGGGGCAAAATTGGCTAAGTATATGAGAGGTCTGAGAAATCCGAGCTTCCTCAGATTGCCCGAGTTCAATAAATATGAGGTCCCTCAGATTACTTGAATTCAAATCCACTCAGAAATTTTGAGCTCTCTCAAATTTTCTGAGTCCAAGGCATTGTCACATTCCTGAGCTTTGGGGAGTCTGATAGCCTTCGGTCCATGTCGATTTGAGAAACCTTTGTGCTTGATTTTTTTGGTTACATTTAATGACTAAGGTTCTCGAGATTAATTTATTTCCCCAAATATATTCATGCTATCTTGGAAAATGGAATTTTCAGTCACTATTGCACAATCATGCGAGAAAGTTGGTTTATATATATGTGTGCTCATTTCAGAATCTTTGTTTGCATTTCACTTCTTCGATTTCTAGATTGATTTTCCTAAAACTAAAATTAGGGAGTTGATTTAAGAGTTGGATTTTCTATCATTTCATCACAAAATTTGAGTCATCTAATATAATGGTATCATGTCATGTATTTGCAAGCTTGACTTGATTGTGCATTTTGATATAAAAGTGAAATCGGATTACATCACATGTTGGTTTGAATCCATGATTGCTTTTCAACTCTAATCACATTTTGTAGACACACAAAATATTTATCAAGAAAAAGTTAGTTTTACAATGTTTTCGAGGAATCCAAATATAAGAGGATTTCGTAAAGGTAAGGGAGTTTGAAGATTCCATTAGTATAAGAAATTCTCGAAGAAAATGGCTCAGAAAATCAGAGGGATACTAGATTCCCTGAGAAGGTCAAATTCATGAACTATTCAAATTCATGAAGTTGTAAAGCCATCTTGAACATTAGCAGTTACATCACAAATACATGAGATACCATTGTAAATAGTCAGTAAGGTGGAAGATTTTGATTTACACTAAAATATGAATGATCTCTTGGTATGTTGTAGTGACCTCTTGAAATCTCGGGACTGCAATCCGAAGACCAAGGTATTTTATTGTGATCTAAATTGTTGAGACTAGTCTCCAGATTGGAGTTGATGAATTTACTATGACAACATATATGTCGCCTGCTGTGGACTTTTATTACAAAGCATCTATTCAAAATGGTAGGTATTGCGAATTATGCATTTGGGTAATGTGACTAGTGTGCTATGGAAGAATTCAATCATTGAAGGTTTTGAAAGACGAATTTAGGTATTCAGCCTTGAGTGGTTGTGGATACGCAAATGATTTTGAAGGATCTTCCAACAAAGGTATTTTGAATAAAGCAAGTGATTTTGAAGAAGAGAATGATGATCCAAATAGTTGAAAGGTCACTGCTAAGGATTGAAGATAAATGAATGATACACTATAAAGGATCGAAGAGATATATCATTGGAGGCTCGAACATAATATTTAGAACATTTTGAGCTAATGAAAAGCAACGTAGGGTCATTCCATGGGAAAATCATATTGAAATAAGACTACAGGATCTTCATTTGCACCAAGGAATGCACAAGAACGGTTATATAAAGATAGCAAAATGGTAAGGGAGAAGGCTCATGGATTTCCTTGTGGAGCGATTGGGAGCATATGTTGCAGATGAAGTAATGTCAAGGCCAGATCTGAGCAATTACAGAAGAAATGAATGTGTGACATCTGATGAACAAAGGCATTTCAGGTAATCTAGGTGGAGGTGAATTTCCCAAAAGGAGAGAATGTCAGAAATTCCAAGCATGGGAAATTTTTTTGAAAGCAAGAGGTCTCATAAAATCCAAGTGACCAAGAAATTCCTGAGGGCCATCCAAATCCGTGCATGATGTAATGTGGATTATTAGGAACGAAGTGCAAATATATGATAAGGAGTCATGCTGGCATCATGACATAAAAGAGTTTGTAGGGGGATTGGACTGATTATGATATTTACACCTTATTTTAACGAGTAATCAATGTGAATGGTTCACAATGGTGAAGAGTGGAAAGCCCAGGTAATTCGTTCATGCTTATATTTTCCAAGAGGATTAAGCCTCAGAAAATACGAGCCTCCTTAGAATCCCTAAGATTCTTAAATCTCTAAGTATGCTAAAAATAAAAAACACACAGGCATTGGGATTTAAGTAGATGATGTGAGGCAGTCATGTGATTCATAATAAGAGATTGAAAGTGACGGTGATCTTAGAGATTTGAAGGGGGTAACAAAAAATTGATTAGAATATTGCGGGAAAATGATAGCTAGAAGATTTTGGCCACGTAGTTTCCTCATAGTGGAAAAGGATATTGGACATATTTCTCAAAGCATATGCAGTGATAAGCTAGCTCTTAGTGGATCAAGGAGTAAATGTCGCCTACAACCTTTTTGATGATGAGTAAATGTGTTCTGACCGATTTTCTCCAAATTTGTGGCATTTGGAAGGTATTCAGGAGTACTTCAGATCTACTCATGCACTTTTTGTAGATTTGTTTCTAGATTTTCATATTTTTAGTTTGTAGCTGATTTGATAGTTTGGAATACTTTGTTGTAAATTTGCAAAAAAAGTGTAAATCTTGTTGGGACAAAGGGGTTGATTTCTTGTATTGTGAGGGAAATTTGTTGTTCTTCTCTTGTAATATCTCATTGTATCATGGATTTGACAAAAGTTGTACTTCTAACTCCATATAACTATCATGAGTGGAAATCTCAAATGGAGTTATTATTGTTAAAATCAAAGTTGCAAAGAATCACATTTGGTCAAGATCCAGAACCTGCAGGAGCAAAAGAGAAAAGAAAATGGCTTGATAGAAGGGATGAAGCTCTTGGTACTTTGAAGTTGTCCATTTCTCCAGATCTTAGATATCATGTTGCATCTTGCACTCATCCTAATGAAGCTTGGAATACTTTAGAGAGTCTCTTTGGTAAGCCAGATAAGATGAGGAAATTTAAGTTGGAGAATGAACTAATTGGTCTTAATCCTTCATATTTTTACAATATCCAAGACTTCTTCTCTAAGCTCAATTCTCTTAGATTGCAGTTATCTAATTGTGGGGTCACTAAAGAGGACGAACAGTTGATACTTTCTATTCTTGCTAAGCTCGGTCCTGATTATTCAGTGTTTGTTTCTACATTCTATGCTACAATGGATTCCCTTGGCAATGCATACAAAATGCATTCTCTTGATGAATTTGCAGCTCAACTCACAAGGGAACAAGCAAAGTTGGTTCACATGGGAACATTGAAGTCTAATACATCTCATGCTCTTGTTGCAAAGGATATAAAGGCTTCAAGTGAAAAAGGTAAGAAGTAGAACAAGGCTCCCAAGTCTAATGAGCAAGGTAAAGATCCTCCTTCACATAGCACTCCTGAGTCCACATCCTCTTCTAAAGAGGAATCATCTAAAAAGAAGAAGTCATAATGTGCATATTGCAAAAGGTTAGGACATGATGAGCATAGATGTTATAATAAGAAGATTGATGAACTCACACACCTTCTTCAAAAGAATAACATTCAGCTGCCCTCATCAGTGTCTTCTACTTCTTCAACATCTCAATCGCAACCCCCTCATCGTCATCTCAGTCACAGTATACAGGATCTACATCTGGGCTACACAAAATGAAAGGACAAGCACTCCTAGCCTCTGCAAGTCCTAAATCTCATAGATGGCTTCTTGATTCAAGGGCATCTCATCATATGGCATCTTCTATGGATATGTTCTCTTCTTTTGAGCCTTGTAATTCATCTCATATTTTGATGGGTAACAATACATATATGAAGGTAAGTGGGAAGGGTTCTATTGAAATGGGGGAAGGGACCTTAAATGATGTACTTTGTGTTCCTTCCTTATCCACTAATCTCCTTTTTATTTATCAAATTACTCATGGGGGTCAAGGTAAAATAGTTGAGTTCACTCCAGATAGAGTGTACATAAGGGACTTGGAGACTAGGGATATTGTTGCTATCGAGATGGTTGAACATTCATCTTGTGTCTATTCTTTTTCACATTTTGCTTCAAAAGATGATAATGTTCCTTTGATTGCATCACACACTCCATTGAGTGTGAAAAATGTTAGTGAGGAGAAGTTTGGTCATCTACACCTTGGTATTCTAGAGACTAGTGCTGAGCTTCCTACTCCTCCACCTCTTGCTTATTCAACCATTGATGCTTCTATTCAGCAGGATGATCATAGTTTTTTAGATCTTGCTTTGTGGGATGAATATTTGACAAGGATTTCTAGCTTGTTCATGGAGTCTCATATTGTAGATTTGGAGGACACGCTTGAGGGGATTTCTCTCCTCTTTGATGACAGTTTCAGCACAACTGTTACACCATCTACTTTCTCTTTGGAGATTTACATTCATGAGTCTCCTCCTTCACTTGATTTGTCATGTTTCTTGGCTCATTCAAGCTTGGAGGCTTCTACTCAGTTTTTAGAGGCATACATGTTCAACATTCATTCTTCCTCCTTTTAGTTGGATATGGAGTGGCTTCTACATTAGGTTATGAATTTTTTTCTTCCTAAGGGAAGATGTGTTGCTTGTAGACATTGGGTCATCTTTTATTTTCAGGCATTCTTCATCAACATTGGAGCTTCTTCATCATAGGGGGGATATCTTGTCTCTCTACTTCCCTCTTATAGGGGGGTATTTGATTGTATATACATGATGCATGTTGTCCTTGGGGGGTATCATTGATTCCTCCATACATCATGTTTGTTTTGTTTTTCTCTCTTTTGGAGAGGAGTTTTGTCCCATAGGGTTATCTCCTTTTCTCCACTTGTGAGAGATTGTTTGCATTTGCATTGTAAATGGGTACCTAACATAGCCTAGTAGCTAGGACCCATAGTCATAGTATTTGCATAGTAGTGTGCATAATAATCTTCTCCCTAAGTTGCACTTAAGGGGGGGTGTTGGTGTGAATAATTGTCTTGTACATAGCTTATTCATTCACTAGGTAAATTAGGGGACATATTCACATGGTTAAATTTACTTAGGAAAAAGATTCTTTCTAGAAGTCTTAGTTGGCTTTTCTAGAACTTATCTTATCTAGCTAGGATGCATCATTTCCTAGGTGATTAGGTTGTTGGTTGTCTCATGTCATAGGATTATGACATTTGTCAACATCATGATCATTACTACATTTCAACCTTGCCTATATAAGCAAGACATTTGATGTACATTTGCATATCAAGATATATCAATTCAATCAATATTCAACCATTAATCAATCTTGCATTGTGAAGCAATATTTCTTGTCATTCTCTCTCTTGTGGAAGTGGTTTTGGTCTAGCAACTGATCTTGGGGGTGTTGGGGAGTCACCATTTACTCCCACACTCTCAAATTCTATCTTATGTGTTATAATGTTGCTTGGGTAGGAAATTCAAAGATGCTTAAAATTATGTTGTAGAATCATTAATTTCGGTAAGATGGCAACACCAAAGCATTCGTATACTCAAAATTATGTGTGGTAGGTGTTGTGCAAATAGTTTGCACCTTAATTATTTGAGTTATAAGTGGGTCCATGATTGTAAATTATGGTGAGTGTTGGATTTGTAAATTATGGTGAATGATGGGATTAATCAAAATAAATGGATCAACATCTGAGGTAAAGGGGAAATACGCAAGCTAAGGCCAGTGATGTGGTTGTGATCTATGAATGGTGGAGAATTTATCACGCAATTGAGAAAAACTTTTGAAATAACTATTGACATATGACCAACAATGAGATCATTGTGCCAAGGCTGAGTCGCAGTGGATATCTGAGAGGCTTCTAGGGGATGTCACGTATAGCACTGAGCATTAGTGAATAACAACTTAGAATGACCTGTGACAAGAATGGTGGAATGTATGAATACATGGCAGACTGGGGACAAGGTGCACTTAAGGAATAACATGATGGCATGAAATTTGCGATTGTGATGGAATGTAAACAAGAAAGGTGGCTTATTAAAGGAAAGAAGATGATGACCTATTGCTTACGATTATTGGCCTAGTAATTGGTGATATTCATCAGAAGGAGGTGTTTTATAGTAAAATTAAAATCTTACAGGGGACTTTGAGATCAAAGCAACATACGACATTTAGGGATCTGAGAGTTATTAAAAACCAATATGAATTCTTGTGGATATTCAAGTTTTTTTCTAACTATTCTTATGTTTGCAAGATATTTTGAAAATGAGTTTAATGAAATCTTTGGAATTCATTACAAAGGGGGATCCTTGGTTAAAATATGACCTTAATGGTTAAAGTATCAATTTAGTCTTAAATTTTTAATTCAATTCAATGAATCTAATAAATTTTATGTATTGGCAGGGAAAATACCATCCAAAGATGAAGCTTAGGAGTTAAGGATTTAAAGAAGACTCACAAAGACCCTATCACATGAGGACCACTTAAGGAAGTATTCCAAGAGGAGGAGTTTTCAAACTGCCAGATACCCTTGCCTATGGAAATGTGTCCCAAATGAGGTTGCCAAGAAGATTTCAAAACTATAATTTAATTTCAACTCAAATATTAAAGTGGGACTACCCAAGAATTTGTGCTAAGGCTATGTCTAGTCGGATGAGTTTTCTAGAGGATGATTGTGACATGTGATGTTGTTTTATCTCTCCAGTCTAGAATTTTCATCAAGGATGAGAAGGTGGGCTGCTATTTCTCATTGCTCAAAATTTGTAACCGAATTATCTTATTGGTTGATGATGTACCAAGAATTGTCAAACTCTATTGTAACCTCTTGATGTTTCTAGAGGATTGATCTTTGCCATTGGATTGATTTAATCCTGGCCTTTCATTTTTAAATGTAATATCTATAAAATTCCTTTTCCTTCTCATTTGTAAGGGATTAGAATAGCTTATTAGAAGCTGTAGAAAGCCAAATTTGGCTAAGTTAGGAGTTAGATTCTGCAAGTTAATAGTTGTAGGAGAGGAGAGAGACTGAAAACTGCTATGTAATGCTAGAGAAGTTAATGAAATTGGATTGTTGATTTTGAAAGGTTTGTGTTACACTTTGACAGTTTATGGTTTCTTTTTCTAAATTCTCATATGTTAGATGGTAGATTTCATTTCTTTTGCAATAATGGTGAAATGTGAATGATGTTTGATCAATCTTTGGTCCATAATTTTAGCAATTTTCTAATTGTAGATTGTTGTGTAAAGTTAGTTTGGGCCCTATATTGTGCATAGTTCAACTGTGGATGCTTGATGCTTGTTTACATTGCGCCAGTAATTGGGTATGTGAATGAATGTCCAAAGTCTAAAAATCTTTAGTTTCCTTAGAAGATTGCACTATTTCTATGTAGTTGTGGGCCTATCCTTGATCAAGCAGAGATTGGTTTTACTGGGGATTTGTCCATTTGCAACATTCATCATTATTGTGATTGATCTTAGGAGTTAGTTAGAATCTCTCTCAACCCTTATCTCCTTTTGCTATTTCTTTTAAATTTGGGTTAGTTTTAGGGTCAAAGGCATCACCATACTGTTACATCTAATGAAAGTATACTTCCAGTATTGTTACTTTGTAAGGCCCCTTGTGATTACCAACATTTTCACATTTATCATTGAGTTGTTTGTTGCATTTTCAAGACCTGACATTAGAGACCTTGGGGTTATCTCTTGAAGCTTGCAAATAGAGATTTACCTTACAAGAGAGATAGAATATCATATTCTATCTGAGTTGTTGTGCAGAAAAAAACCATCAACATCTTCTTTATATCTCTGTAGTAGTGAGCCCTTCGAGTTGTTAGCCCTATTGGATAGTGAGTCTTAATCTTAATAGTGAGTCCTTGTTTTGGCAGTGAACCTTGTTTCTCAGGCAGTGAGCCTTTGTAATGATTTTTGATATTCTTTATAGTGTGAGTTAATCCTGACTATGGTTATTCCCTTATTATGTTTTCCATGTAAATCTCATGTTGTTGTGTTTGTGTGATGATTTTCTACACTTACACTTAATGTTTAATCATTTTAGTAGTATTAAGGATTTGTTCTGGTGAATTATTTAATGGTTTAAATTTGTTACAATTGATTCACCCCCCTCTCACTTGTCTTGTTCAACAATTGGTATTAGAGCTTGGTTCCTTGGAGAGGAGATTAACCACTTAAGGAAGGTCTGGGATGGATGGAAAAGTTACTCATGGTTATTTGAGGTTCGATGGAACTAATTATGCTATCTAGAAAATGTTGATGGAAGAATATCTAGAGTATTGTGGATATGATGTGGAGAAAGCATACAAGAATTCTTACACTCCTCTTACTAATTGTCCAAGTATGACTGATGAGATCAAGGCACATGAAGTGAACAATAAGGTGAAGTATTTTTTGAAGAATAGTCTTGTACATTTCAATTTGATTAAAGTCTAGAATCTAAAGATTGCTAAGGAAGTCTAGGGTGCTTTGGAAAAGATGCATGAAGGTGATGAAAGGGTCAAAGAGGAAAAATTGTAGAATTTTGAGACATAGTTTGAGCTCCTACATATGTCTGAAGATGAGAATGTTAAAGCTTATGTACAAAGATTGGATGAGGTAGTAGTTAGAATGTGAGGACTTGGTGCTACTATATATGAAACCAGTATTGTAAAGAAGATTCTTAGAACTCTCCCTAATGTTTACAGTGAAAAGGTATGTGCTATTGAATAAAATATAGATTATAATACTTACACTAAAGACTAGTTGTTGGTATCTCTGACATCTTATGAGATGAGAAAGCACAATTTGAGAAATGGATTCAAATTAGAGATTTCTTTTAGGGCTACGAAAGTTGAAGATCTGGATGAAGAAAATATTGATAAAGTAGAAGCTAACTTTGTGAGAAGGATGAGGAAAGGATTTGATAAGCATCAAGGTAAGTTACCCCTTAAATGCTTTAGTTGTGGAGGAATAGGTCATTATGCTACAAAGGGTCTGGAAAGAGCTAAAAGGAATAAACAAAGATACGAGAAAGAAAAGAAAGGTAAAAAGATCAATAGAGCATATTATGTGAATGTGAATGCCAATATATCTAATGAGGAATATGATTATGAAGATCCTGATGACAATGAATGGTTGTTCTTGTCTATAAATGATGAACCTACTTCTGCTAATTTTGAAAAATAAGTGAAGGAATGCCCTCCAAAGGAGGAGAAAAATGAAGGTATTATAATTTCTACCCTACATGCTAAACAAGAAAAGAACTATTGGGTTGTTGACAGTGGTTGTTCACATCACATGACTGGTGATAAGAGTAAGTTTGTTAAAATGTTAAGGAAATATCTATCAACTTAAGGGTGTTGATGGATGATGCTTTATGACTAAGATTAATTACAATTGGTTGTGGCATCGAAGATTATGTCACATGAATTTTGATAACTTGGAAAGGATTAGTGTAGTTCAAGCCGTGAGAGATTTATCAAGGATTACAAAGCCTGTTAATGCTATTTACAAGAATTGTCAATTTGGAAAGCAAGCAAGAAGCCATTATATCTATCAAAGCAACAATCTACTACTGGACTACTAGATTTAATTCATATAGATCTTTGTGGTCCTACAAGAGTGAGAAGTCTACAAGGTGAAAGGTACTTTATGCTTTTGATTGATGATTATTCTAGATATACATAGGTCACATTTCTTAGAGAGAATTTTGATGCATTAGATAGATTCAAGACTAGAGAGAATTCAGATGCATTAGATAGATTCAAGACATTCAAAGCTATGGTTGAAAATGAAGTAAATTTGAGGATAAAATACTTAAGGTATGATAGAGGTGGATAATTCATATCCCATGTGTTTAATATGTTTTGTGAAGTGAATGTAATAAAAAGACAATTATCTTCTCTAAGAACTCCTTAGTAGAATGGAGTTGTTTAAAGAAAGAACAAAATAATTCAAGAGGTCACTAGATCAATGATTATTGAAGCTTTTTTACCAAAATTTTACTAGAGAGAAGATATTCATATTGTTGTTTATATATTCAAATGGTGTGGAAGAATTCCTACTATTAAGTATTTCACTTTATTTGGAAGCAAATTTTATATCAGAAGAGATGAAGAAACCTTAGGAAAGTTTAATGCAAGAAGTGATGAAGGAATTTTTTGTGGATATTCTACTAAAAGAAAAGCTTAAAGATATTTCAATAAAATACTAAGAAAGATTATAGAAAGTGAAAATGTCAAGGTTGATGAAGCAATGAAGAATTTAGTTGATGTTGATGGATATGTATCTAAAGAACCTGATTGTGTAAGGGTTGAAGAGAGTTTGGAAGAATGGGAATTGGATGAGTAAGAGAAGTAGAATGAATAAAATGAAAGAGAAGAAGAAGAATTTGTGGTGTCCCCTATGAAACCTAGATATGTGCAGAGGAATCATTTAGAAAGTCAGATCATTGATGACAAGACAAAAGGAGTATTGACAAGAAGCAAAGCATCTAAAGATGAACATTGGATGGAAGCTATGAAAGAAGAAATTATGAAAATTAAGAAGAATCAAACTTGGGAATTGGTCCCAAGAATGGAAGAAAAAAATATTATTGGATCAAAGTGGGTATTCAAAAATAATTTGAATGAGAATGGAGAAGTAGTTAGAAACAAAGAAATGCTTGTGTGTAAAGGTTACTCACAAGTAGAAGGCATATATTTTTAGGAGACATTTTCTCTAGTGGAAAGAATGGAAGCTATAATGATGCTCTTAGAATTTTCTACTCATAAAGATTCCAAGGTCTATCGGATGGATGCCAAGTCTACATTTTTGAATGGTGAGCTAGAAGAAGAGGTCTACATGGAACAACTGGAAGGATTTCAGTTGTTAGATCAACTAGATATAGTGTGCAGATTGAAGAAAGATTTTTGTGGATTGAAGCAAGCTCCTAGAGCTTGGTATGCAAGGTTAGATAGGTATTTAACTCAACAAGGTTTCAAAAAAGGTACAAAAGATAGTAATCTATATTTTAAAATTGAAAATGACAAAATATTTATTGTAGTTGTATATGTTGATGACATTATTTTTGAAGGAAATGAAACTATGTGTAAGATGTTTATGGAAGAGATGCAAAAATAATTTGAAATGTATATGTTTGGAGAGATGAATTTCTTTCTTGGGCTGCAAATTAATCAAGCAGACAAAGGAATTTTTATTTTATAGTCTAAGTATGTGAAAAATATGTTGAAGAAGTTTGGAATGGATGGTTCCAAACTAGTATGTACTCCTATGATGACTAGTTGCAAATTAGGTAAAGATGATGATTTCCCTAAGGCTGATCAGAGCAAGTATGAATCTATGATTGGTGGACTATTGTATTTGAATACTATTAGACCATATATTAGTCATATTGTTTTTCTTGTGGTTGGATTTCAAGAAGATCCCGAGGAAACACATGTTGTTTAAAAGAATATTCAAATATTTGAATGACACTTCAAATTATGGGTTATGGTATCCTAGGGACATTGACTTTATACTAAGTTCTTATACAGATACAGATTGGGTTGGATGTGTAGATGACAAAAAGAGTACAAGTGATGGTGCATTATTTATTGGTTTCATGTTGGTGGCATGGTTGAGTAAAAAGAAAGATTCAATTTCCTTGTCTACTACTGAAGATGAGTATATTGTTGTGCATCTTGTTGTACACAAGTTCTATGAATGAAAAAAACATTGAAAGATATCACAATGGTCCATGATGATCCTATTTTTATCTTCTATGATAACACAAGTGCATTTAAAATTTTCAAGAATCCTATGATGCACTCAAGGAAAAATCATATATCTATCAGGTATCATTTCTTGAGAGAGAAGGTTGTGGACAATGAAGTAAAACTTGAGTATGTCCCTATGAAGGATCATATTGTTAATATATTTACGAAGGCTATTCCTAAAGATACTTTTGAGTATCTCCAGGAGAAGTTAGGGGTCATTGTCCCTCCTTTCCTGAACTAGAAACATATGGAGATACATCAGTCCATTGGATCTATGGACCTATCTTTCTTCTAGATTGATGTTTTGGTGGCTACCTCTCAAGGGGAGTAGGTAGTGTTATGTGTTGATATTGTATGAGTATTATGTTTTTAATGTCAAAGGGGAAATCAATTTAAAATATCTTTTTCCTTTTCCATTGATGTCAAAGGGGGAGAGGAAGAATGTCAAAAAGAGAAGAGGAAGAATGTGTAAAAAAATTATCTACTAAGGGGGTGAAATAGAGAGAAAAATCTTGAGAAGTGCATTCAGAGCTAGTATGTTGTCTTTGATGGTTTTTCACATCACATGTTGACATCAATGACAAAGGGGGAGATTGTTGCAAGAATGAAGGTGTTGTCACTGATGTCAACTGGTCAATTGGTTATCAACTATTTGTTGTTGTCATTAATTCCATGGATGCAGGTTATTGGTTGTTCATATCGAGAATATTAAAAAAATCAGGTATTGAAGAAAGGTTGTAGGTGTTCAGTGGTTTCTCCGGCCTTTGCTCCAAGATTTTCTCCTATGTTTGTGTGGTTCAGATATGTTGGTCATTTTTGTTGGAAGCTACTATATCCGTATTTTTGGCTTCTGATTCATTGTACAATTTGAGTTATGTTCACTAGTTGTGAACTATGGTTTTTTTCTGTTATTGGTTAAGGTTTGGGAGAAATGTTGTTGGTCTGGATTTCTCTTTGGTAAAGTATTATCACTTGTGGTTCTAGAGTTACGTTTTTATGATAATGTTGAAGATAATTTTGGTATCTGGAAGGATCATGCTTAATTGTTCTATGTGTTTTACACTGGCTTGTCTGAACTAGATTGAACACTATCTTTGAAGTTGATGAAGCATCTTGGACCTATTTGCATCCTCATCAAGCATGTTTTTGGTTCACCCTCATTCTATTTCCACTCTAGGATGTTTTGGAACTTACCTAAATTTGAATTTATTGATGGATGGATAACTTTGGATATGTTTCAAAGTTAAATATGGTATAAACATAGGATGAGTTAGTGTTGTAAAAAGGACAAGAGAGATAAGTGCAAAGAAATAGAATATATAGATGTGAATCAGTTGGTGTGTGTGATGTGAGTGTGGTAGATCAGTGTGAAGTGTAAATGTTGAGTTTTTAGATGCAAGAAGTTGAAGGTGTACTCTATCATTCATGCATGTCTACAAGTGGTTGAGAAAATTGTGGTGGAAATCTCTATTGCATTGAGATTTTCTTCTCTCTATAACATATCTCTTCTATCTTCTTTGTATCTATGTGGTAGTGATCCCTCTAGGTGGTTAGCCCTATTGGAAAGTAAGTCTTGATCTGAATAGTGAGTCTTTGTTTTGGAAGTGATCCTTATTTCTTAGGAAGTGAGCCTTTGTAATCAATTTTGATATTCTCTATAGGTGAGTTAATCCTCATTGTGGTTTTTTCCCTTATTAGGTTTTCCACATAACTCTAGTGTTGTGTTTGTGTGATGATTTTTAGTTTCTGCACTTGCACTTAATGTTTAATCATTTTAGCAGTATTAAGGATTTGTTTCGGTGAATGATTTAAAGGTTTAAATTTATTACAACTGATTCACCCCCCTCTCAGTTGTCTTGTTCAATATATTTGAGTGTTTTTTAATATTTTTCATGCATTTATGTTGTATTAAATTGTTTTCATTTGTTGGTTGTGAAACCCTCTTTCCTTCTAGTGCCTTGTCAAACCCTAGCCTTCATGTATACCACTGAAATTCAACCAAACAAAGAGTTGTGAAAGTCTCCTTGCCCCTCTTTAATGATGTACTATGCAATCATGGTCAAGAAGAAGCAACCTTTCCATCTTGGTGTATCATCTCCATTTTACCTTTCATTTTCTCCTCCCCTTTTCCTTGTGAGCTATTAGTGGTAGGATTTCATGTGTTGGGTTGGACTAGCAAATTGCAATAGGATTAAAAAAGAGAGTGGGCCTTCTTCAGAGATTCAACCTCATACATGAAAAATTCCCACACCTTGAGATTGTTTCCATTGAGTCATTGGAATGTTGAGCTTCACTCTCAATAGGGTGCAATTTCATGTAACAACAATTTTTGGCATGCCCAGTGG
>VDFB02070808.1:0-37352 GCA_007258455.2 Sequoia sempervirens | reverse complement strand
GAAAGAAAGGGTTGAAGATTGAAAGATAGGATGAATTTGGGATAAAAGATAAGCCAATGACATGATGCCACTTGTCAACATGTGAGAGGATGAAGGTTGAGCACATTTTGATCAATGTGCAAGTTTGAAATTTGAATTTGAAGAAGTGACATGTTTAGGGGGGATGAAAGAGGAGAGTTAAATGCCACTTGGCTCAAGGCAAGGACATGTAAGAGATTTTAAATGCTTTTTTGGATGTACATGTCTATTTGGGGGGAGATTTCAAATTTGAAGAATATTCCCACTTGGTTGCTTTTTTTGAATGAAAATAGATGATTTATAAATCAATTCAATTGTTTTTTATGTGCAAGTTACAAATTCTAGAAGATTTGATGGATTAAGACTAAGATTAATCAGGATTTGATTAATTTAAATGATGCTATTTGATTTGACCATTTTGACTTAGATTTTAGGATTTAAATAACTCAAAATGAGAAGAGAATGAGGACCTAGCTAAATAAAATATTTTTATTTATTTAACCAAAGGCATGTTAGATTAAATTAGACAAATTTTTGGATTTATTTAATTTAATTAGATGAACTTTATAATTTTAATCAAATATGGATTATTTAATTAAATAAAAATAGGGAAATGACCTAGCTAATTATAAAGAGACGACGATTTAATTAAATTGAGGGATTTATTTAATTAAAAGGGGAATTATGATGACTTTAATCAAATAAGGTTATTCGACTAAATGGTTAGACAAAGGGATAATTCAGGATGAAGCAATGTTAGTAGACATTAGGATTGGAGTGCATGTACATTTTCACGGTCTACATTTTCCCTTTGAAGCAAATGTACTGTCAAGGCTATTCAAAGAATAAACCGGCTCTCGGATCAAAATTAAAAAAATTCTCCTCATTTTTTCTATCTCCACCATTGCCCCCCAACAAAAATAATAATTAAGACCGTATACCTCAAGAGATTGGGCGAAGAGGTTTGATTTGAGGGTCGATCTCTCGAAAAAGAGGTTCAAGATCAGTTCAACTCAAATATTTGATGTAGACATATTTGATGATGTAAATAGTCATCGGCCATGGGTAGCCCTACCTATTCTTTTATATATTACAATCTAATTTGATCCTCATTTGTACCATGACAGCTACATTATTGATGATATAAATGAGATGATTAAGTGATGTTTATATGTAATCGGATGATATGATGATGCATGGACAAGTGGATGCACATGATATGATATGATGATGCTTTTATGATTATGCGTATGGGTGATAGATGTATGGTTTATGAAATTATTAGAATAACCAATCTATATTATGCAATGATGGGGATGAATGCATGTGGTATGATTAATGATTTCTATATGATATGATATGCATTATGTAGTATGCTGACAATTTGTGGATGCAGGATGGATGCATTAGCGATGATTTATGATTAACTGTCATGGTACCATGTTAGCGCAAAAGGAAGTAGGAAGAAAATAAGATGATGACAAGAGACACCAACAAGCCAACTTTATTAGAGATGATGATAATGATGATGATGATGATGATGATGATGATGATGATGATGATGATGATTTGCTTACCAAGGAGTTGGGATTTTTAAAAGGGCCAATTACCTTATTGTTTGATAACACACATAAATACGATGCATCAAGGTATAGACGACCAAGATGGCATTGTATCTAGTGAAATGAACTTTGACTCGACAAATAGATATGAGTATTCTTGTTCACATCTGACATACAGAAACCTTGCTAGGATGCACTTCTGAAGTTTCAAACATCTCAGACCAAAACACAGAAAGGTATAACCCATCAATGCAATAGTCAATAAGTTTCCCAAAACACCTTCCACACATGCCTAACAAAGCAAGTATTCACCAAGGTTATATTACAAGAACATCCAACAAGCACAACAAACAAAAGATAATGATCATTGCCCCATTCCTTTCTCTCTAAATCATTTTGATTAGACATCATTGAGAGGTCATTGGAATGGGTACAATAAGATAAATCAAAAGACGAGATCAAGCAAACAAACAAGCCAATGTTCTTTATACCACAAGCCAAGGGGATGTGTTTTGTTTAGGATAAGTATCCAAAGTGATATCCAAAATGATGCCCATCGTCGAAATGATATATCCTAGGACATGCATTGTATAAGATGATGATGGGTTGATGAGTTGTTTGATAAGCTGTTGATATAAGGTTGACTGGCATGTTTGAAAATGATCAGGATTTTGATTTTGCATTTAAAAGTTGTTATTTCGATTTTGATTTTATGTTTGAAGTTTTATTTTGCCAATTGTTGTGGTTGTTTCTGTTTGTTTTTCCAAAGGATGAGTGTGATGATTGATTATTGTGGGTGAAAGCAAGATGGGATGGATGGATTTTTTCAAATATTCAGATGTTTCTTTTTGACGCTTTGGCAATGTTTTGAGGTTGTTTTGGTATTTTGAGATTTTGCAAATGTTTTGATTTTTTTGATTTTGAAATAATTTTGGGTTTCTAAGATTTTATGAATGTTTTGGATTTTGATGTAGATTTGATGTTTCAATTTTGATGTTTTTTAATGTTTTTGGATTTGATGTTTTTCTCAATGTTTTTGATTTTAGGTTCTGGCTGATTAAAGATCAGTCCCTTCCTACGCTCAGCTTAGAGATGACTTAGTTCTGGAGTACCATGTTTGACATTTTTTTCCTAATTTTGAGTGTTTTGGATTTTGATATATTTTAGATGTTTTTGATTTTCTATGATTTTGAATTTATCGATAAAGGATGTGTGATGATACAAGGCTTTGGTTTTGGAATTTGCTGAAAAATCGCTAAGGTTGGATTGGATTAGATCAATGGATTGATGATTATATCATTGTTGAGGATACACAACAATGCAAGGATAGTGTTAAGTAACACAAGGATTAGGATGGATATCCCAAAATGATGATGGATAACATTGTTGAGGACACACAACAATGCAAGAATAGTGTTAAGCAACACAAGGATTGGGGAGGATCTCCCAAGATGATGATGGATTGATTGGATTTGATTGATTAGGATTGATGAAGCTTGGTTTGGAACAAAAGTTATTTTGGATGATTTGATGTGACGTTTGAAGTGCAACTTAGATGCAACTAATAGCGATTACTTGGATTGATGTTCGATGAAAGATGAAGCTTGCTAAGGAACATTTGCTCATCAAAATATGCCATGGGCTAGTGATTTGGTTTTTTGCTCACAAGTGGTGGACCAATTTGATTTCACATTTTCCAATGTTCAGATCACCACATAAGTTGGAGGATATATATCAATATTTATTCCCGAAAGCAAGATGTAAATATCTACCCCCAGTGTCTAACAATGTATGGAATACCATGGGTGGATGCTTGGATAGGTGTATGGATGGAGGGATATGGATTATCTTGTGATAAGATAAGGTGTTCAGATAAAGAATGCTCATTTGGATAATGCTTCATGGCTCAGATAGTGATGGGTAGGATAAGATCCGTGGCCCATGCTCAAGATGCTATCTCATGGCATGCAGAGTCGTACTAAAGCTCTTACCAAGATCTCGGAATAATTTGGACTATGGATGCGGTGATTGGATAAATGGTTCATGGATGAGATGATTTTATTATGGATAAGATGGATGGAATGTTGGATTTATTATGGATGGGATGAGGTACGCTTTCCACCTAAAATTTGAAACGTAAATGCTCGGTGCCTTGCATGACACTGTTTGCGGAGTTTTCATCGCTAATGGTATTACCCAAAAGCGCCACCATATAGTGGTTTTCACTAGAGGACAATTTTTTTCTTTCTCTTGTTTTTCATGATTTTTTAGATTTTTTTAGATTTTCACATTTAGATTTTTTTATATTTTTCTATGAAAGATTTAAAGCTCATGCTGAACCACAAGGTGTTGTTGATGTAGATGCTTCTGTCATGATGTGCCATTGATAGCCTACTTGAAGAAGTTTCTTTGCTAAGATACATGCAGTTGAATGCAACTTTTGGGATTCTTGATCTGCTTTATTGATACCAGGGTTAACTCTGTCTTTGTGCGCACATCGCGATAGAGTGCCTTCATAATCCTTATGATGAAGGGTCATTTCCAATACATGGTCAATTTGAGAATTGGATATCATGCGTGGAGGTGTGGATGGAGTGTGTTTAGGGATAAAATATGGATTGGTTGACAGTTTGGAACCTTTGATTCTCCAACCTTGGGTAGATGAGCAATGATGGGTGGATACGAAAGTGTGCTTGGAATTAGGACCAACTGCTTGATACACTTTGTACGTCGCTTAAAAAGCCTACTTTTTCTTTTTTGGACATTTTTGATGGATACTTCTCCCATTTTTATTTTTTTTTCTCCATAGTTTCTTTGACTGATGGAGTTTGATGGGGATAATATTTCTTTTTATTCTTTGCTATCCACTTGTATTTGATTTTTCCATTATGCTTGGGTATGTGCAGGATCATGGTATGCCAAAAAGTGGCAATATTTGTAGGGTATGTGGCTGACGACTTTTTTTCACCCAAAATTAATGAAACAAAAAGGGTTTTTAGAGGAGATTCTCAGATTTCCAAAAATATAAATTATGATTTAATTTGAATTTAATAAATAATTATTATTCATTTTCTATTAGAATTACAACTAAAGTCCTGATCGATAGGCTGATTGAAAAACATCTATAACTTTCAAGCGGTATCATATTTTTTGAATCCAAAACATGCGTCACATTCTATGCTTTACATACTATAGGATTAAAAAAAGAAAAATTAAATTTCATGAATTTTTGACCAAGTTAAGGTGGTCAGACAGACGAGGAGGTTTTTTTTATATTTTCTAAAAGTTGTAATAAAAATTCATAATTAATTATTTACTTGGAAGGAAAAATTACAAAAAATATGCATCACATCGGACATGAGTCCTCTACTTATATAAAATATTACAAAAAAATATTATCATTTTATTATGGTTAGGGTGAAATTCGAGACGGAGACACCTACTTCTTATTTTTCACTGAAATTTAAATTACTCTTTTTGCATTGAAATTCAAATTTTACTATAAATAGATTTTATTTGGTATAAACCCTAGTATTTTAAATTACATTCAATTTTCTACAAATTCTATTCTTACATATTTTTGAAATAATATGAATGCTTATTCAAATATTTACATCAAGTTGCCTAACACTAATTTTTTCTGAATTTTTTTGCCACTTAAGGGCTGTTTGGCATACCATGATCCTGCACATGCCAGCTTATCTGCTTCTTTTGCTTTAATAACCTTCTAACATTGCTTTGATTCAAATCTTTCTTCCGATGTTGGTCCCAATTCGTGGATGGGGTGATGGGTGGATGAAGATTCCTAATGTGGTTGGTTGTAGTATTGGTATCGGTTTCATCATAAGGATTCTTCTTGCTCCCTATGTTGACATTTGCACTAGATAAAGTTACCCTGTTATGGTGGTAGTGGCACCTTAAGTTCCTTAATTACGCTTGTTTTGAGATTTCTTGTTTAGTAAACATACTCTAAGAAATGACCACTATAGATGACGTTTCAATTTTCCACTTTGCTAACTCTGGATTATACAGTTCTATTTGACTTGTTTCCTTGAGTGGATAATGCTGGATATCTGCATACTTGATGTCCTCAGTTTGAATTTGGGATATATTTGATCCTGATGTTGATAACTCAGTTTGACTATAGGAATTAATAATCTACTCTTTTTCTGTAACAAAATCCTGTTCTAGATGAAGTTCATCTCTATGTCCATCCACAAAAAGCATCTGATGGGTAGATGGTGGAGTATGTGTTATATGGATATGATCATCTTGTATAGATAGGAGAGTATCCATTATATTATTGTAGTAACTTGGGGATACAAATTATTGATCTTGAATGATTTTGGAATTTCTTTCAACATGCTTTGGATCAAGTTCTTGACATGGGTCAATTTCAAAGGATGGATTATTTACAAAGGGTTCTCAGATATCCTCATTAGGCATAGGAAGTGGCTCAATATCCTCTTGATATTTGAGTGAATTTGGATCAAGTGTTGAGTTGAATATTCCTTTAATATCAGTAATCATTAGGTTGAAGGGTGTCAATATGTCTTGGAAAGGACCATTGATAGACTTTGGTGGGAGATGTTGATCATGCTTTGGAATAAATTTTTGAGATATTTCCTCTAACTTATTAGATGATGTAGAGACATTTTCAACATGATCATTGGTCGATGGATTGTTGATTACAGGATTGAAAATAATGTTAACACTCCTTGAAATAGATCATTGCCAGATATTGTTGAAGGATTCTTATCATGATCAAAAGGTGACTCTTGGTGTATGTTGATTTGATCTTTGGATGAGGTAGAAACATCTTCCATGTGTTTGTTGTTGGATAGGTCTTGATCATGTGATCATTGACTTGGATTGATACATGGAGTTGTTAACATTTTGTTGGGATTTTGAACACCATTTTCTTGTTGGGCTTGGTATTGGGCTTGAGCTTGCGCTTGCACTTGACCTTGGGCTTGTGCTTGTTGGGCTTGTAGTGTGGTTTGGGAAACTTGAGCAACTTGTGCAGCTTGCTGAGCAGCTAGTTGTGTAGCTTGTCGATTTTGGTTTTGTTGGAGTGCCTTCTGATTAGCAGCCTTCTAAGCGGCTTGAAACATAATGTTGTATTGATTTGATGTGTTTGGTTTGGGTGGTGGTGGTGGTTTTGGAATAGTGCTTGTTGTGGTTATAAGAGGTACCATCATATTGATGATTGGGATTTGAGTGGTGGATGGTGCGATCGATATGGTTAGTCCTTGAGAGACCATGTTTTGAGGGATGCTAGCCAATGTGTTGGTTGCTTGTGCTATGGGGATGATTTCCATTTGTTGTTACGATATCGATGGTAAGGGGGGAGGATTTGGTATGATGCCTTGATTGATGGTTGGGGGGATGTTTTGGATGAGAGATGGTAGTGAAGGTAGCCCCAAACCAAGAGGTGATACAGATGTTAATGGAAAGGGTGGGAGTGGTGGGAAAGTGAGTGGCATGCTCCCTTGGGGAAATGATGATGTTTGATAAAAAATTCCCCCTAGTCTAAATAAGTTACCTTCTCCTTGTGAGGTCGTAGGGAGAGAGGTTTGAGGGGTTGTGTGAAATGATGATGATGGGTCATTAGGATTATGAAAGGTGAGGGGGACATATGGGTGTGATGGATTTTGAACAACATTCATGTGATTTGCAAACATATCTATCCAAAAGTTTACCAAGTGTGGATTCAAAATGTTCATGTTTGGTATAGTTGTACTTGGTGTATTATCATTTGGCATGTATGGATTTGGTGGGATAATGTTGTTTTGTTGAAGACTCATGCATTGAGTATTTGGTTGATAGATTTGTAATTTTGGACTTGGATTTAAATCTACCATCAGAAAAGGTGTTCCAATATTTAGATTGGGTAGACTCACATTTGTTGTACCATTGAGGTTTGTAGGAGATAATGATCCCATGTATGGATTGTATAAATGTGAGTTTTGAAAATCAATTGGCATTGTAAGGCTTTGATCGTTTGGTTGAATTAGATTACTCATGATGTATGGATCAAGTTTATATTCCATGTTCCTCTTGTGTTTTGACCTTGTTGTAAAAGTGACCTCTGAGGTGTTTAGGACCAATGATGAGATGAAGGATGAAAGGGGTGAATGATATGGGTGTTGATTTTTTAGGAACTTTGGATCAATGTTAGACTTTAGTATTTGATTTTGATTGGTTTTGATTGGATAATGAACTTGTAAACCCTAAGATGTCGGATGTGATCTTTAGGATAAACTTGTTCAAAGGTGTGCTAATTTAACTAGAGGTATGAGAAAGGATGCTTTCCCATACTCCTAATTAAACAAGGTGATTTTGATTTGGTTTAAGGATGTACCCAAGTCTAGATAATGATGTTTCCAAAGCTCTAAAGTTGCTTGTGGGATGGGATGATAAATTTTTGAAATGGATGAAGTGTTTGATTTTGATCCTAAATGAACCTAAGAAGGACTTGTTTACAAGGCCAAGGTTTTGAAGAATATGATTTTCCCTTCAAACCAAAAGATCAATGTTTTCTCAAGAGACCATAAGACAAAATATACACAAGCACATGTGTGGGGTTCAATTGATTTCATCTTGATTAGTGAATTGATTTTACCACAAACACTTTCTTGATTAGATTTTCAAACTAAAAATCCAATGTCCTAACTTCTTTTCATCCCACAAAGTGCTATGTGGAATTCAAGGAAATCAAGGCAATGGTTACCTAATGTTTACCTTGGTAGAAGCAAATTAAGATGTAAACCCAATTACTTAGAAACCTCTAAGGAAATAATCCCCAGGGTAAACAATAGTTCTTGGGTTTTGTCAAAGTTATTTTCTCTAACTAAGGGGTTTGAAATTTTGATGATGATGTTAAGTGTTTGTTTCCAAATGTTTTCGAACAAGCAAAGTGTTTTGACTCACAAGCAATATAACATCCTAGCTCAATTGGTACATTTTTCTTGGTGGGATTTCCTCATGTCCTTCATAGTAGAAGAGATGATTTTACATGCAACCAAGGAAAGAGTATAAAGGTATGTTAAGAATGAAGTCTTAACCTCTATACTTTAACCAAGATAGGACATGGCAAGTAACTTCTTGGAATCTAAGTTCCAATGTACCACTTTGATAAACTTGTTGGATGGAATGGTTGGCTACTACAAACAAGGTTCTTAATGACGGGACATCAGGGACATGGCACCTTGTGAGCATCCAACAAGCCACTAAAGGCTTTGATCAATCCTACTAGGGGCTCTTATACTTTTTTACGGTAGTACCCCATTTTGAAAGACATTGTACCGCTAAGGCCTACATACCATGACTTGACAGTTTAGTCTTATTCATTTATATACTAACCTGAATGAAAAATCGGTTGGAGTCGCCTTCGAGTTCTCCTTTCGAATGTGTCTCTTAGGCAGGCCCCTCTAAAGGTAAACAACATCAAGCAAGCACATCTGTAGTTCGATCGACCTTCATTTAAAAACAAAGGGAGAACACACACGATACACCTAACTCGCACTCACAAGCTTTGTTCAATTTTAGTTCCCAAAATGAAGTGTGGAGGTGATTACTTTATCTCAACCTAAGATCACAAAAAATGCCTTTTGATTCTCAAGATTGTTGTAAAGCATGATAGAAGCGCATATGTCCTTTTCGATGATGTTAGTTTAAGTAAGAAATCACAAAAAAAAAGTTGTACATGTTCATTTTAACCATTCAAAGCAATTGTGAGTTCGTTTTAAAAGCACCAAAGTAAGTGTGACAATTTGCCTTGTTCAATTTTTAATCCCAAAAAAAACTTTAGTAAATTTGAGTACTAATGTTCTTTTTAAGCTTTTTGTAGCAAAAATTGAAATGTTCTTTTTAGAGCTCAAAAGAAGCTTAGTAGGTCCTAAAAGCTTGAAAGATAGCAAATCCTTAAAGAGGGATTATAATTTCTTCCCAAAGTGTTTAAAAACACTTGTTACAGTGATGTGATAATGCTTTTTTCTTTGACTTCCATTCTCCCTTATTCTTCAAAACCTGCAATACAAGCTCCAAATGTCAAATGAAATCAATAAACAAGAAGATATGAGGGTTACTTAGATGATTAAGCATAAAAACCCTAAAAGTTAGACCAAGTTTCATTATGACTTGACATTAAATAAAAATTTGAAAATTTTAACTCTATAAAAGTTGATAATAACCTACACCATTGGATAGCTTATGAAATTCTACCCCATTAAAAAAAAAAAGCTTCGAAAAAGACCAAAAAATGACCAAGATATGGCCATTTTAAGTTTGAATAAAAAAGTAAGAAATTCCAGCAGTTCTGTCTATGATGGCGGCTCTGTTTGGAGTTTAAGCGACGCTATATGGCAATGTTGGAGATCTAGCAGCATAGTTTGAAGTTCCAGTAGTGCAGTTTGTTTTCAGAGCAGTTTTGTATAGCCCCATTGGACTGTGAGTGGTTCTATATTGCCTGGCTGGACTGTGAGCGGTGTTGTTTCCTGTAAACACATAAAAACATAGAAAAAGCACAAAATTTTCTCAAAATACATGATTTGATATTCTGGTTTTCCCTCCTAGTGCAAAATGTGGACATGTTTCCCAACTTGCAAAAAAACAACAAACAATCAATATGTTAGATCAAATGCATGGTTAGAAACATGATTCCTCAAGAAATTCATTTGAAAGTAAAAGAAGAGGAATGAAGTTATGAGCACAACAAATTTGAAGCAAGAATATCAAATCCTATTCTAAAACAAAGAAAACTCTTAATCTCTTGAGGGATTTGGTGCCAATTTGATGTGAAAATTGGCCCTTTCCCAACTCCAATGATGTGATGAAGATACTTGATGAAGGATGGATGCTTGTAGTGATGACTTCAATGGAGCTCCATGTTGAAAATCTGCAAAAAGCTTAACTATGCTTGGATGAAATTGATGATAAGTTGCTATGGATTTGAGTATAATAACTTTGCATGAATTGTGGATGATAGAAATGAAGGATGAGCTCTCTATTTATAGAAAGAAAGAGTTGAGGGATTGAAAGATAGGATGAAATGGGATAAAAGATAAGCCAATGACATGATGCCACTTGTCAACATGTGAGAGGATGAAGGTTGAACACATTTTGATCAATGTGCAAGTTTGAAATTTGAATTTGAAGAAGTGACATGTTTAGGGGGGATGAAAGAGGAGAGTTAAATGCCACTTGGCAAGGCAAGGATGTAAGAGATTTTAAATGTTTTTTTGGATGTACATGTCTATTTGGGGGGAGATTTCAAATTTGAAGATTATTCCCACTTGGATGCCTTTTTTGAATGAAAATAGATGATTTATAAATCAATTAAATTGATTTTATGTGCAAGTTGCAAAATCTAGAGGATTTGATGGATTAAGACTAAGATTAATCAAGATTTTAATTAATTTAAATGATGCTAGTTGATTTGACCATTTTGACTTAGATTTTAGGATTTAAATAACTCAAAATGAGAAGAGAATGATTTAGACCTAGTTAAATAAATATTTTTTATTTATTTAACCAAAGGGGGTGATATTAGATTAAATTAGATAAATGTTTGATTTATTTAATTTAATTAGATGAACTTTAGAGATTTAATCAAATAATATGGATTATTTAATTAAATAAAGATAGGAAGATGAAATGACCTAGCTAATTACACAGAGACAATGATTTAATTAAATTGAGGGATTTATTTAATTAAAAGGGGAATTGTGATGACTTTAATCAAATAAGGCTATTTGATTAAATGGTTAGACAAAGGGATGATTCAGGATGAAGCGATGTTAGTATATCAGGATCGAGGCATGTACATTTTACGTGTCTACAACATCATTTCATAATCATAATCATAATCAATTACCATAAGTCACATTACATATACATTACAATTGCATCATATAGAAGGATCATATATAACATCACATTCATCATCACAATAAACATCACATTCCATATACATAGGCACTGCATATCATAACCATATAATTTTTTTAAGTACAACATAAGGCAACATGGCATTTATAATCATTGCATTATAGTAATAGTACATCCATAATACCATAAATTTAAATGCATCCATCTAACTTCTAGGAATCATATATAATCATAAAACATATATTAGTCATCCAAAATACATCAACATATAGAATCATAACATAATCATATAAAATGCATAAACATCATAAAAGCATAATCATCCATCACATGACATCATAAATTCATAACATAGGAACACATATCACATACTTGCTGCCAAAATCATGCATCACACACACATATATCTCAAAAAGTGTCATAGTACAAAGTCAAGATGTCTCCCAAAAATGGAGCTCATAGGCTCGATGGTCAAAAATATAAGTGTCTTGATACAATTTCAAAATGAGCTCTAGCCAAAGCTACCCTAATCCCTTGAGGGTGATGGTCGTGGTGATGGTTATCTATCCTCTTGACATGGAGACCTTGATGACCTGTGCTCAGATGGAGGCTACTCATATGGAGACAATTGTCTTAGACCTGAAACACCACCACTACTTTGTGACTGTCTGTTGTGTGACCTACTCTGATATCTACTCAAGGCCTCTGTAGCACCTGACTCTCTCCTCTTAGGTAGTACCACAACCTCATATAGATCCATGTAATATTGCTCCCTCCTACTAGATCTCTGGAGCTCTTTAGCCATATATGCAGTCAACCCATTCAGGGTAGCCATGAAGTCCACAACCCGCTGATCGGCCCACTGCTACCCAACAACCAGTATATATCTCTCAGTCCTTAGTGCCCCCACCTCCGCCTCCAACACGTGTATCCTAGAATTTGCAGCATCTAGTTGTGCTAGTAAGTCCACTATCCACTAAACCATCTCCCCCTTTGATCAGATCCTCATCTAGCCCCTCTCCAACATCTACGCCCATCATGATCCTCTCTCAGAGGACCCATTGTACCTCTCCCATCTGCTCCTCCTCTTGTCTGTCCTCCTCCTATTGCTCCTCCTCCATCTCTGCCTCCTCCATGGCTACATCATGTTGACCAACAACTGGAAGTGGTCCCTCATCCTAATGCTCCTCCTCCTCCACTCTCTCCTCCTCATCCTCTTCCCTGATCAACAAAAGGTGCTCCACCACTCATTGTCCCCTGCGCTCCTCTCCCTCCTCATTCATCCCCACCATCATTTCCCCTCCCTCTCCCCTCTATCCTCAACCCCTGAATTGACCTTGTAGGCCCCTATCTCGATGCTCTACTGGTGCTAGCTAATCTATATCTATAAATGGGCCAGGCCTATGAGTGGCCCACCATGCATCATAATTAGGCATGGTTCCTACATCTCCATCTCCATCTCTCCATACCGACTACACAAGCTGCAAGGCATCTATGGCTTGCTCTGCCATGACCACTAGTATTATTTGTCCCCATGGCTGTATCTCCCATGAGGATTGTGCAAAATTAGTTGTGCCCATTGGTACACCCCACATTTCCCCAAACTACCTCTATACTCGCTCTGGTAGGTACATCTCAATGATATGCTATGATTGGATTGTTCATCCAATCAAGAATCTCGGCTGACAACACCATGGTAAGTTCCCATCCTCGTCTATCCACGACTGTCAATCTCTGTAAGGCCTCCATATGAAACTAGCAAGCAAATCAATGTCATGCCGCTAATATCCCACATCCCCAACATGGGTCTGAGTCACTACTCCACAATACAAATAGACATAAGGCATCCCATCACCCAATTGTCTGCCCACTGGTGGATGAAACACAATGATGTGCTCCCACATCCATATCATCAATAGTGTCATCCTACAAGTGATCGACTGATTGTTGTGGTAGGCAATGCCATGTAATTGAATGTATAACATGGCTAGCAAGCAAGTCCCCCATGCATAAACTATCGCTTTGGCAAGTATAACCTGTGATCACAAGCAAAAAGCATTGCATCAATCCAAAACCCTAGTCAAACCTATTAGACCCAAATTGCAAAAGAAATATCATCCTAAATTGGGGAAAATATTTAATTAGGCAATTGTGTTGCACTGCTAAACACATTCGTTAGACATAACAAATGTGTCACACTTTTTGCATATGTGTTGCACAATTACATTTGTGTTGCATGCCTCAACATATGCATCACCAGGGTCACTTGTGGTTAACCCCTAAACAGTTGCGTGCCACTTTGTCACATGCGTCATTTCATTGCATGCATGTGGCTCACTTCTGTGTTTGCATCATTCTCAATGACATGTGCGATGCAGGAAGCAAATGTGGTGCACTAAATGTAGTTGTGTCATACTACATTTACCAAAACCTAGCCTACACTTGTGGTGCACCATGCAGATCCAACAAACCGCCCCCACATGTGACGCTTGAAATAATAGTTGTGGTGAATGATGTTCATCACATTTTCTTGCTCACATTCAGAGCCCTAAATCTACACAAAATTGAAAAAATTACAAAGTGGGTATGGAGTACTTACTGGGTCCCTGGAGCCCTTTGGCTGTCTGAATGCTCGTACTTTGAATCTGCAGTGAGAATCATGTGGAACTGGGACATTTTGGCAACAAGTCTCTCTAGAGCTCTCTATTCACTAAGGTTGAAAATGCACAAATGAACTAATTTACCACTTAATTTCTATTTATACCCCCTCCATTTTAGGGTTAGGGTTAGGGTTTTTACTGGCTGCACTTGTCCAAGGGTCCTGAAACCTAATATCATCACCTAGAAGGTCCTGAAAACTAATTCTTTTATCATAAATGCATTGTTTGCTGTCAAATTGACTTATCAGAATAATTTTCAATTTTTTTTGAAATTTTTTAAATTTTTGGAAAAAAATTCCAAGGGGGCATAGGTCCATCCCATTTATATTGGGGCATGTTTTGAACTAAAATTATTTGACACAATGCAATAAATTGCATTGTATCAAAGAGGGACAAAATGTAGACACTCAAAATTGTCCTAGGCCTGCAAACACTATTTTCTTTGTCAATCCCCCTTTCCTTAATAATTAAATAATTTCAATTATTTGATTATTGTCTAAGGTCACATTTCTTTTATTAATTAAACAATCTTAATTATTTAATTAATTCATTTATTTCCTATTATTTCTCCTTCTGATTAATTAATTAAATTTTTATTTATTTAATTACGTCACTAATGTCCCCTTTCCTCTATAATTAAATAATTTTTTTTATTTAATTATTATCATCTTTCTACTATATTAAATATTTATTTTAATTATTTAATTATTCATTAGCCTCTTCCTCCATAAATTAAATAAATTTTATTTATTTAATTGTTTACTAATTTGTCTTTTTCCCCACTTTTGAATTAAATCATTATTTAATTGAAAAGTCATCTTTTCCCACTTCTTCTATAATTAAATAATATTTTCAAAATTTAATTATTCACTTTCCCTCTCAAATTAAATACTTTTATAATTATTTAAATTCCTCCAACAAGCTCTTTTTTTCTGCCAACTTCCTTATCCATGCCATCCTTATCTCTTCACATCTCATTTAATTTCCACCCTTGATTGAATTATTTTATAATTCAATCTTTAACCATTCATCCTTATCTTTGTCCTAACTTTTCTCTAACCCTATTTCATACTACAACTTTCATTCTTGGCCATTGATTGACATATCTTATTGGTTTTTAATATCAACCCTTCATTCCAATTTGGCTTTCTATAAAAGAGACCCATCATTGTCATTTCAACCCTACATCTTATGCAACCTAGTTCATGCTACCTAGACTATTACTATCAAAGGAGACAAGTACAATATTCAATATTTTTCTATCATTGACATTAGTCTTATTGCTGCATACTCAAATCTAAGGGCAATCAAGCACATAAAGAAAGATGGAGAAGGACAATGAAGGTGAATCAACCATGAGATAGGTAATATTGCTTTTATGTTTATGTTTCTATGTTGGATTGTGTTTCATTGTTGGTTTAGGGCTTCAGGGTTTTAGTTTTGCTTTATGACCTTAACCTTGATTTTACCCTATTCTACAATATGTTATTGTACTAATTGACCACTTAGTTTTAAATTATTTATTAGTCGATAATAAAAGGATTATTATTAGTAAAATAACTATAGGAATTGTTGAAGATGACAAGCCACACAATTTTGAAGAGAACAAAGATCTTCTCAACTGCAGTTTTCTTTTTGTATTGGTATGTGCAACTCATTGCTTCCTTAAAAAAAATATATGAAGGTGGTTATGAGATCATTATTTTTGTTTAATATGTAACTAGCTTTAAGCGGTGATAATTTTTAAAATGAGAATAATTCGTTATGAGGTACATTTTATGTTATAATGTTTGAAAAGATAATGTAGTATAGAAACACAACATTTAAATTAAGCTAAGTGGTCGTGAAGTATAAGTGTACCTAGCCATAGGATCTATTGATCATTCTTGAATACATTTTGTACTGGTTATAAAGTTGTTTTGATTCAATGTGAATTGTCCCTTTGTGCAAAAATCTTGTAGGATGAAAACAATTGATGATTTATCATCAATGTATTCTTCATAGGTAATGTTTAGTAACTAAGGAAGCAAGAGCTGAATAATAGATTTTTCCATGGAACACTCTATTGTTTTCTTATTGTCAATTTCCAAAGTCACTTTAAGGTAGTGAGAGTAGATATATGCAACTTGTTGATTGCATTTAAAATACAATAAGCAGTTTGGTCTTGTAGTGCTCCATATGTATCAAATTTATACTTGCAGCTTGGACAAAAAGCATGGAATGGATTAGCTATTTTTATGGTTCCATGAATCTAAAAGATATAGCAAAGATATATTATTTTATTGTTTCATCATATTTTTAATATTTTAGAATTATAAAAGTGCAAATTTACTTACCTCAAATGTTGAATGTAGTAAATTGTTCAAATGATCAAATGTCCTCTTATTATTCAATTTGCAAATGTATGTTGATTGACATGTATGGAGAATGTTATCTTTTGCATCATGTTGCTTTACAACTTGTTTCTAAATAGCATTATTGGGTATTCATTGAGACAAATTTGTTTTTCCATTGCAGAAAAGTGATGTGCCAAATTCTCATGTATTTGTACCTATATTATGGACATGTTTTTATATGAACATTTTTCTTTATTTAAGAAATATGGTAGGAGATTATTGTTTTAAATTACAATCAATTAAAGAATTAGAAGAATATTTGTACTTGTGCTTTGTCAAATTCAAAATATCCATCTTTTATATCAACAAGATATTGGAAAGTTCTCTTAGTGTTGACCACAAGTGCCCCTATAGATCCAATTGCATAGTTTTCTTCACTTGTAACAAGTTGTCTGATGGTGTTGGTTGGTATGAATTTGTAATCTTCATGCATGTGTAGTATGACTTTAATTGTGTTTGTGTTTTTCAAAATCTATATGCAGTTGCAATCACCACGGTCATGCCAGTTTTAGGTACAATTTGAAAATCTATAATGAAAATAGTTGTTCTTGGAACTATCTTTGCTTCACTTTGTTTGACAAGGACACAAGTTATATTGATAGCAATTGTCATCCCAGCTTTCTCATTAGTTGAATATGCATGAAGTACATCTTTTATATTTTTTTCTTTGTCCAAAGTAGTTTTGTAAACGACAATGCCATCTCCTTCAAATAGATTTCCAGCTTTGTGGGAGTGAAGTTCTTCAATTGATATTGTATTTTTCTTTTTTCCTTTTGATTTGCGGAAATGGATTTATTGTTTTGAAGTCTAATTTGGATAGTATGATTGAACATAGACAATGTTATTCACCTTTTGGATATTTGTTGTATGCATTTTTGGTTTGTTTCCATTCTCTTGCTGGATTCCATTGTTAGTTACAAGAAAGATTCAAAATGTTAATATGGTTATTGAAAAATTATATTAAGGTTTAAGATATAGTTTATGGAACATCAAAGATAGGACATATAGATGATGATGCATTGTCATTATGAAAAAGCAATTTCATTTGATTCTAATATTCATATTTATATATATAGCTTTGATTTGCAAAAGCATAAGTAGTTTTCGTTTATAATGTAATAAGATATTGTGGTTGATTTTGGTAGATTCTATTTGTCAATTATTTCTAACTTTATACAAATTGGATCATGATCACTCCAATATGCTCGTGATTTGTAAATACAATATGTTTTTGTGTTTACGTTACACCAAATATGGTCAATTAGTGGTTTGGAGAGGTGGTTTAATTTATATAACATAAAATGCATATTGGAATTGTGCATATGGTGTAATAGCATTTTTTTTGCTATTATCCATAGACATGTCAATGTTGAAGTCGCCTACAATATATAAGGTCGATGGTAGGTTTACATAGGAGAATAATTCATTTGTGAAATTGATATAATTTATGTTAGTGGTGTATTAGGTCTTGCATAAAGATTACATATGTTGATTTCATCACTTGTCAAAGTTATTGTTATTGTTGTAGCTTCTACATTTCTTGTTTTATGTTGCATTGTTTTTGAAATTAATTAGTAGAATATTTTTAGTAAAAGTTGTTACACCATGTATGTGATATGTTGAGAAATAATTAAAATTTTGGAATTAATTAGTATGTTCAGATTGTTGCATATGTGTTTCTTATACATAGATAATATCAGATGACATTATATCATGATCATGAAGTATATCTTCAATATGTAGAAATAAGTTACGAGTATTGAATGTGGTTAATAGTAAATGTTTATCTCTAATGCTTTGTAGTTGTTCATTTTAAAATTCCCAATTCACTGTTGATTGTAGGCGTAACATTTTTGTAAACACATTTTTTTAAAACTTTGAAATGGTTTTGTGTAAGAGGTTTTAACAAGAACAATGTGTCAATTTCTCTTGTGCATGAAATTTTTGTATATGCTAGTCCATGTTTGTTTATTCCTGATGGATCAAATGCTAATTCTTGCATTGTAAGTCCCTGTGATATATGAATAGTACAAGCACATGTTAGCTGTATTGGAAATTGTTTTCTAATAGTCAATTTCTTTTGGTTGTATACGTTTTTAGTAGGTTTTGTAATGTGAAGTATGAGTGTCCAACTTTTATCAATGCAATTGCTATAACATTGTGCTAATCTTTTAGCTTGTTGATGTTCAATTTGTGGATCATTAAATTTGATCCAAACAATGTTGAAGTTACTGTATTTCATGTATGATTTGAATGTTCCATCTGATCCATTGAATATCCCATCTTCTGTGATGTAATTTCCAACATACATTTCAAATAGCATATTAGGTTTTAAAAGAGCATCTAAGATGGTATATTTATTGTATGGTCATACAATGGAATTGAATTAAAATTTCCATTATATTCATCATTTGCATTCAATATAATTAGTTCTCTAAGTGTGATTGATAGCATGTTTGATTGTGTGTGTTGTTCAAATCTTTTCTTCTATAGAAGAGGAAAGGGAATCTTGGGTCCATTGGCAGTGATCGAAAACATTTTTTTATTTAAATACTCTAAGTCTTCAATTGTTTACGATCCAGTTCAGATTCTATTGAGTATTGTAACAAAATTTTCATCTTTTTGTCGCATGGTTGATTGCAATGTACAACACTTTATATTTTGTTTCCAAAAGTTATATGGCATTAGTCCATTAATGTTGGGGCATTCTCAAATACTAGAGAATCTTGTACAGGTTTTACTTGGTAAAGATCACCATGATCAACATTTCCAAAATAGCTAGTAGAGGTTTGCATTATGTCTCGTAAACATTTATCAATGTAACATAGAAATCTTGCACCTACTAGAGACATTTCATCTATCAATACTACACAGAGTTGTTGATAATGCTTTGACATTGCATCCAATATTTTATAACTCTTGATGGGATGAATTATGACTTGTTAAATGGTATGTCTAATGCTGAGTGTATTGTGATTCCACCTTCGTTGTATGTTGCTTTTCCAGTATAAGCAAGTATTATGCCTTTTGGTTTATTTGGATCGTTATCAATAGATGTGTTTTATATGTGAATAAGGGTTTGATATATGGCTTTTGCAGTAAATGTCTTTCTTTCTCCAACTCCTATTAAGAACAAGTGTAACAGTTCTTTTTTTTCAATGCGATGTCTTTTATAATTGCTTGTTGTTCTTTATTCAACATTCATCTCAATTTATACTTATTCAGTATTGTCTATAATTTGAGGATGTTTTGCAATTTCAAAAATGTTTTGAAATATTCTGTTTGGTTTGTTGACTTTTATTGTTTCAATATCTAATTGTATCTTATATTGTTCTTTATATGATGTATATTTTTTACAAAGGATTTGATTTTCATTGTGATCATTATCTGTATTAATTTCATCAATAGCTTTGTCAATGTCACCCCACATGGGTTGACTTTGTAGTTGTATTTAATGTAATTTGATTTAATAATATTTTCATGATATAAATAAGCACTATGCCATGTTTTGAAATCATTTAAATAAGTGTTTTTTCACTCATTGTAAATGGCACGTATAGTAGTAACAATTCTCTACAATGGTTTTCTAACTTGTCAATATGTTTGTTGAAGTTTACAAAAAATATAAAATTTTCTTCAGCTTTACTTTGTAATTTTGACCATATTTTCTATATTTTGAAATAAAATTTGAAAGAAAAATGTGTGAAATTGTTGCAGGTCTTGCAAGATAGTGATCTATCAACGTTTTTGATGTTACATTTTCTGAATTGTTTGGTTCTTTGCTCAATTGTTTTGTTGATTTCAAGACATGTTCGGTCGTATTCAATTCTTATATCAATGAATACACATTTTCTTGAGCTATAGTTTAATGAACTTGTGATAAAGCAATGCAAACTGCTTGTTGTGAAGACATTTGTTGTAAATTGAGTAATGCATTACAAAGTTTACTTATCATATTTATAACATTGATACTATTTTTGTTGTGATCTTTACAAATTCTTTTGAATGCATGTCATCAAGACTTGTCTACTTTTGTCATATAGGGATACACTCCATTGCTGCAACATATGATTTCAAAAAAAATTGGGCGTCTGTATTTGCTTTCCATATTTTTGGCAATGTTCTAGCAAAACTATTATTCCATATGTTTGATGCTTTCCTCTTCAAAAATATTGTTGGCCTACAGATTGTAGATTGGATAGAAATTATGTATTTATCTTCATTAATATTCATTTTTTCTATGAACATTTGAAATCAGAATGTATTATCATATTAGTTTGCTTGTTGTAAAATGGATAGTATTTTTGTTACTATTGAAATTATATTTTCTTCAAATTAGTTTTAGACGCTTCAAGAACTGTAGTTTTATTCATTGACATGATTGGAAAATTATATCGACAAGTTTGTTTTTTGACTTTCTACATTGTTTTATATGGTGGTGTTTTTGTATCATGGCTATATCAGGATGTAGATGTTTAGTGTTACAAGTAATGTACTTGTCTACAAATTTTTCAATAGTTGTGTTATTGTCTCTGCCATAAATTGGTTCTTCTTTAATCCACAAGAGGAAATGATCATGTTCATTTCCATTATTTTGAAATTCAGTTACAGAGAAATAATCTGAAATGGTCCCAAAATAGGTATTGTCTGTTAATATTATTTTTTTCATTGCATTAATTCTATGCCTATAATAGTGTGCACATGTGATAGGATCTTTTCTTATCAAATGAAAATTTTCATCTTCGTTTCTAGTGTTGTATCATTGTTGATTTGTTGTTTTTTGATGTGCATGATGTAACTCTTCAAGTGTTTTTGTTAATGGTTCCCAATAGTGTTCAACACTTGAAAATGTAATAAAAAAAGTAGGTGGTTCAAGTTGTCATATCATCGCAAATAGGTTTTTTTTAAACTGATGCAAATAATCTGGAGATATTCTTATTCTTTTGAAATCAACATAACCAATGTCATATTCTTAAGAATATTTTCTAAATTAGGTTTATGTTTTACATATTTTGATACTAGCCTTCTCCCTTTTAGTTTCCCTTTACATACTCTTACCCATATTGTGGATAAGACAAGTTTGTTGTATTAGAATTTTAATGGTCTTGAAGAATAGATTTGTTGTATGGTAAGAAAATTTTCTATTTGAATGTTGTAATTCCCATTTTACAACTTTTTGGTACAAATATCTTTTGGTGATGTCTTCATCGCATGGGTTGCCAAAGAACAATGTAGGAAAATTCATTTCCTCAAAATATTTATCTTTAAATATTCCAATGGGATTATTTCCTTCTGCTGGTGCAATTTCTATGATCTTGTCTTGCATTTCATGTTTGCATTTAGATTTAGTGAAACCATGTATCAATATTTCACTGGGTATTTCATTTTCTATATCACTTTCAACACCAGTTTCACTTGTACTACTCTCATTGGTTGTGTCATTTGCATTATTGAGTTGAAAAATTTGTCTCCAATCTTTGTTTATTTAACCATTTCCCATTTTGTATAATTTTTTCTTGCATAATTGTTTCAAAGGTTTCATAATAATAGTTGTGTGTACCATTCCTATTTGGTATGCATTTTTATACTGCGATCATCTTTTAAGAGCAATAGCAATTGTTGATGTTTCATTATTTGAATGTGGTAGTGTTGTTTGTATAATATCTATGTTAACTCGTTCATTTATAATAGATTTAGTCAAATCCTATTTGAGATTTTTTGTATCCTAATTGCCATATTTGTGCAAATGCAATTCTAAGTGAAACTAGTTGTTCTTCTAATTGTGTAAGCATTGCTACATATTGTAATGGATTATTTGTTCAGATATAACTTGGTGTTGCATATTTAGGTAATTTAGATTGTTTCGATGATGCTTTGCATTTGTAACAAATATAGTTTGTTGATGTAATTTATTTATTTGTTGACTTGAGGTGTAATACATACACACTTCTTTCTCTTTCAAAGTTGTAATGTCTTTTTTGAAATGCAACATTTCACAAATTGAACATACATATCTAGGCATATCTTCAATTTATTTTTTGAAAAATTCTATTGGTGATGTTGAATTGTATTTGTTGCAATTTGTAGATATTATCATAGTTTTTGTACATATTTGTTTTTTGATTTTTCGTAGTGAGTTGAACTTATAATATCGAATATTTTCAATTTGACTAGATGAGGTTATCTTATGTTCATTAGTATTTCTGATCACTTGTTTAATTTGGCAAAGTATTGCATTTGAATATCTATTTATTGAATGTATTTCATATGGTAGAAGTGGTTCAAAGTGTCCATGAAAAGGATTTGTATCATGGAAAAGGATAGAGTATGATTCTACATTAGATGATTCATTGAAATACAAATACTTCTTTGTCCTTGTCAATGACCAAACCTTTATTTCTATACCTAGTCATTTGGATAGCCACTTAATACAAAATATGTCTCCCTATAAAGATATTGCTACAAGTAATCTCATTCAACAGTTTTAAAGAGTGATCCTAGCAGTTCAAATAAGTTTTGTTTGAAGGGAGATACTCTATGGTATAAAGAGTGATTGTATCTTTGCAAGAATCTCACTCTTAAACACAAGATTCTCATAGAACATCATGAGTCTCTAGTTGGTGGTCATTTAGGATTTTTGAAGACATATCATCAAGTTGAAAGAAATATTTTTTTAGGAAGGGCTAAAATGTGATGTTCAAAAACTTGTGGCTGAATGTTTGGTTTGTAGAATATATAAAGGGGATACAATTAAGACACTGGGTCTCTTCTAGTTGTTAGTTATTCGTAGATAACGTTGGGAAGAGGTATCCATGGAATTCATCACAAGGCTTTTGAAATCTAAAGGTCATTATGTCATCATGGCAGTAGTAGGTCACCTTGAACTAAATATGCACATTTCATTGCATTATTAGATGGACTTTTACAAGTATAGCACGACCAAAGATTTTTTAGAGAATTTACAAAAGGTATGTATGATACACCTAAGGTTATTGTCAGTGACTATGATTGTACCTTTACTAGTCACTTTTGAACAGATTTATTCTCATATTTGGGAACTCAATTGGATCATAGTTTTTCATACCACCCTATATTTGATGGGTAAACTAAGGTTGTTAATAAGTGTTTGGAAGGATATTTACATTGTTTCACTTCAAATAAATAGTCTCAATGGGTAGATTGGCTACCACTACAAGAATGATGGTATAACACTTCCCTTCATAGTTCATAAAAAATGTATCCATTTATAGCACTACATGGATATCAACCTCCTTCCATCACATCATTATTGAAGGTGTCACCAAGAGTTTAGGCAGTGGAGAACCACTTGCTTCATCAATAATAGGTACCCTCGAGACTCAAGGAGAATCTAGCCATGGTACAAAATCAAATAAAACGGCAGGTGAACCAACACCATAGTGAAAGAAGTTTTGAAGTTGGGGATTATATCTTCTTGAGATTGCTACCTTATAAGAAAATGTCACTGAAGCAACAAAACAAGAATAACAAGTTATTTCCAAAATATTATAGCCCATACCAAATCATGCAAAAGATAGGTAGTGTCACCTACAAGCTAGAATTGCCACCAACAACAAAGATACATCCATTTTTTCATGTTTCTTGTTTGAAAAAGGTAATTGGGAATAATATCCATACTCAGAGAATATTACCAAAGCTTGATGAAGAAGGCTAAATAATAGTGAAACTAGAGTTCATTCATCAAACATGTACAAAGAAGCTAAGGACTAGAACACTCACTAAGTATCTCATCCAATGAAAGAATTTACCAGTTGAAGATGCCACATGGGAGGACAAGGAGTTCATTCAGAAGAATCCATGTGCTTGATTAGCATTGAGGACAATGCTTCTCTGAAAAGGGGGCATACTATAGCCTTAATATTAGTGTACATAGGGTTATGAATAGTTGGCTTGTTGCTATCTCAACTCTTAATTAAGTCATATTATCATTATTATATTGCTATTTAGTTATTTAGGTCAACTTAAGGCTTATATAGGGCTATCTAAGTTGGCCCGAGTGATATCCTAGGCATAAATAAGGTATATATAGGTGGTAGTGATTCTTATTTCATCATCATATGGTGAATTATGTTCTTATTGGAGATATTTGGAGGTTTTCCCCTCAAAGTGGCTTGTTATTCTCAGTTATTATCAAGTATTCATAACATATTTCCTATCATATTCTTCTATTGTGCAAGTTATTTCATTACAATATATGATCCCCAATCCTCATGTTATTCTCAAGATATATCATTCCCACATCAATAATGTTATCATCATTATCATCAAATCAATCAATTGTTGCCTTTCAACTTGATCAAGGGAAAAGTCTTTCTTATCTTATCTTTTTATCTGTTATGCATGCTTTCTTGTGTTTATTTTTTTCATCACTTACATTTGTGAGTCGATCCTCAAGGCACATCATGACCAATCTCATCATGGTATTGCATGTTATGGTGCATCTGTCATTTTCCTACTTGGATGTTTTTTGGTTGTGCAACACATAACAACTATTTCATCATAGTCTTCCATATCACAATGTATCCTATTATGTGATATAATAAACCATGTTCCTTAAACATGTGAAATTCAATGCAAGTTTTGTAACATTCATCATCACATGATCCACACTCATCTTCATTTCCTCTTAACTAACCATTCATAAATAACATTTATCCTTTGATTCTAACCCATCCATTTTGTCCCAAATTCTTTCATTTTATTTTGAGTGTTTATTTGTCTCTTTCATCTCCACATGCCCTCTTGAGGGGGAATCTCTCTAACCATCATACCACTTGGGGTATTTCTTTCATTTCTTCTATTTTCTTTGAAAAGCCATTGCTTCTTTTATATGTAACACCCTTTCAAAGAGGGGCAAATCTAGACACCTAGATTTTACCACCTTAACTTTGTTGTAATCTCATATTATAGAATAATTTTTTTATTCCAACCAATTACTTTTATTATCATTATTTTATTAATTAAACATTTTTTTGTCTTCTTCATCTTGTCATGTCACTAATTTATCAACTTCACCATGTTGATTAACTAATTAACTAATACTATTGACCCTTATATCACCTTGTGATTAATTAATCAATTGATCAATTTGAATTAATTAATTAATTAGTTAGCTTCCAATTAATTATCCATGCACATATATCCAATTAAAATAAATAAATAATTCTAATTATCGTCAACCATATTTCAATTATGTTAATTTACTCAATTCCACCTTTCACGTTCATGTTGGTTAACAGTTTTATCGCTGCAAGAATTAATCAACTCACCCAACGAGTAGTGACTAAATGCACCGACAAATGGAGAAATCGCTACGAGGTTAACCATTCTCCTCTACCTTAAATGAGAGGGGAAACTCCCTCATATGATGTAATTTGAGATTTTTAAGTACTTTTAACTTGAAAGTACAAAAAGACAAGATAGTAAATGAATACAATAACTATGAAAATAGATAACTGAACAACAATACACATATGGTTAATTCATAAATCCAATACACAAAATTGATCAAACATAAGTTCAACTTTTGATATGGTAATTAACTCATAGACTAACATACCCAAACAGTAGACAGACTCTCAAAATTGATTATTTATTTTAGAAAATTCAGAACACTAACAAGTGCACAGACTTGTCCACTCCCATTTCCTATTTGAATACCTCTTTCCACATTTTGAGCCTGAAAATTCAGAGTTCGTATGCTCGCACCATTCAAGCTATGACATGAAGCTTTTAGTGGACACCAAGCTTTGGATTTGCCAGATCAAGAATATTTGCATGCAAACTTTGCCATTTACTATATTCTTTTGCATGCCTCTCTGTTACCTTATACAAAAGATCAAGTGTGCTTGCCTTCCCCTAGATTGTATGCATTTGGGTCATAAAATGCTTCAATCAAACCATCTGGGGCATATATGCCATTGGCTTGAATCTCTCTGCCAACCTCTTTATCCCCTAGTGATGATAGCTATCAACCATAATCTCCAGATTGACTCCTAATGAATCTTGAAACCATGAGTGAGGTGGAGTGTCTTTTACCACTTTGACAGAGTGCCTATGCCCATTATAGTCATCATAATTTATGTGCTTAATATCGAAACCTGATTTTTCAGATACCTCTTTCTCTACATCCTGATATAGAGTTCCCCCACAGGCTACATTGAGGAACTGAGATCCTCTGCATATACCCAAATATGGTATGCTCCTTTCCAGATAACGTCGAGCAAGCTGCAATTCAATGGAGTCCTATGCTTTGTCTATGGCTGTGTCGGTTGCCAGAACAAATTTCAATTATTAATAAACAAATATACTGGCTTATATTGTTCGTACATTAGCACACCCTTGTACTGTTTAGATTGAACTCTGAGAACCCAAAATAAACTTGTCTATCTGATGAAAGCCAAGTTCATATATAATCTGAGTCTGTGTTTATCAGTAACCAACAATAGGCGAGATTAAATGACTCAACCTTATGAATGATATGCCATGACCAACACGAGCATCGGATATCTTTTCACATATCCAATATGTGATCATAGATCCCACTGTCAAAAGACATGCAGTCACCAACAAATGTTGAAGACCGTAACTAGTAGCAAATATTGAATACGAAAGTGAGCAAACACTAGTGATTACACAATCGCAACTGTCAATGACATCCACATCCATCTAAGAAATTTTACCGCCAGCAATTCATCAGGGAAAATTCACCGTCAACAATTCATCACAGGAAAATTCATCATCAAATAAAATTCACGAAAGATCAAAAAGCCTGTGTCTTTGTTCAGTTTTTATGAGGTTTGAAATTCTTAGGTGTGTGCCTCAAGGAATTATTTTCAAATGCTCATCTCATAGCTTCATTGAAATTTGCAACCTACACTATCTCCCACATACAAAGTGCATCATTGAATGATGATTCTTGGAAAAACAACCCAAGTAACGAGCTTAATGCAAATAGAAGACTATCTGCATTAGCCAAAGTCAGGTGCTTGAACAATTGGAGGTAAGTAAACTATAAGTTTCGGTTGGGCTTAACTAGCATACACTAAGCTTTGACCTTTTAGGTGGTTGGTGTGGGTCCTTTTTCTTTTTGCTGTCAGTTTTTGTTGAAATAACATTCACCCATGTGAAAGTGTGGTGCATGTTAGTTTTATCTTTATCTTCATTTGACTTTGTCTTTATTTTGCATAGGGGAGAGGACCTAGTAGTTGAGCACCCTAACTTCGCTCTTCTAATTATCCCACGTGAAAATTTCAAATCACTTCCAAATTTTTACAGCAGCTTACTTGGCAAGTCCCCTGCTTATAGCTTTCGTTTTAGGGCCACACCATCAAATATGATACCACATCAGCATGCTTTTTGTCAAGATGTAGTTGACCAATACTTGTGCATTCACATCATGGGTAGTTGATTGCTGATGTGGCATCACATGATTGATTGTTTTTTAGATCAAAATAATACATTTTGTTTAATTATGGGTAGTCATGTCACAACTATTGGTCCCATATTGATAAAAATATTGGACATTATATAAACAACTACTATCACAACTATTGAAACATGCTCAACTACTGGGTCCTCTCCCCTACATGTTTTGCTCCACCGCCATGACAGAACAAACTTGCCACTCGAAACAGAGCTTCATTGGAGATTTAAGTTTGATAATGCTGCCACCATCATTCTGAGATGTGGGTATTTTTCCTATAGAAGGCGATTCATTGGCTTCTGTTTATGCAAATGGTTGCTGTAGCCAGACAATGGGAACTTCGAAACAGGGTATGGACATCCATCAAACATGATGGAAGGGGCATTAGAGTCAGATATTATAGTTGGAAATTCTCTGCTAAATATGCATCCAAAATGTGGAAGCAGAGACAAGGCACGTGAACAGTTTGACATGATGCCTCAAAGAAATGTGATCTTGTGGAATGCTATGATTGCAGGATTTGCACAAAATGCGTTCCTTGAAAAGGATTTAGAAAGTGTAAAGCTACATTCCACAATCTCTACCAACATCCTCCCTGCCTGTGCCAAAATTAGAGCTTTGGAACGGGGTGTGGGCATCCATCTCGGAATAAAGGAAAGATGAATTGTATCAGATGTTGTAGCTGCAACTGCCCTGGTAGACATGTATGCAAAATGTGCAAGCATAGACAAGGCATGTGAACTCGTTTAACAGAATGCCCCCAAGAATTGTTTGATAGAAGTAAACCCAACTGCCCTAGTAGACGTGTATGCAAACAAGTAAACCGAAAAATTTAAATGGAAAAAAAATCTCAACACAAGTTAGATCACTACTCTACTTGTCATTCAGATGAGACATTTTTAAATATACAGTTACCTTTTTTTGGTGTCAAAATAGGGATATTGTTAATCCTTTACAATAAACTGCGGTTTGGTATAAGTTCATTCGACATTATATTTGTAGGATGCCACTCTACCTTATTTTCTTGTTTTCATCTGTATATTTTTTATGTTTAGAGTATACAAGTGTAGATTGATACTTATTTTAGTATTATATTATTTGGAATTAATGGTTTGAATGCATTATTTTAAGTATATGATTTGATTATTTTGATGTATTTATTAATCTAAAATTGAGTTGTTATAGTAATATGTCTTATTTTCTTGCTTAGAATCTTGTTGTTTATGATTTTAATAGCTTATTGAACTTCAATAAATTTGTAGACTTGCAATTTGTCATTTCTATTATATATAATGTAATCTTTGATTGTCATGTAAATAAAATCTAATTTTGTTGATACTTTGCTTGATGGCATCTCTTTCCTTTTTGTTGTTCATGACTTCGTTGCCAAATGGAGTAGACATTGGTCCATAGTATTTTTTGATACTAGATAGAGGTGTGGTTTATTGCTATATAAATGTTGTTTTGATTAGCCCCAGGTGTGGAGGATTTCATTTTTCATTTTGGAGCAAACCAGTGATTGTAGTTGTTTGTTTTGTAGTTTTGGATGATTATATTATTAGAATAATTTCCAAAATTTGTAGCTGCTATTTATGCTAGAGTATTTGATCCTATAGTAGCATATTTTCATGTATCAAATTAGATATTATCAATTGAATAAGATTTTGAAGTTTTTGTGCAAGTTTGATCAAATTGGGTGTATGGGTTTAGAGTTGATTTTGCTAATCTATGTGGGTATTCATGAAATCTTGAAAATTCAATTTTTAAAGGGGTTTGGGGTTTTATTTTAATTGCAAATTGTTGTTTGTTGCTTTATTTAATTAATTTTGCAAAAAAATAGGGGATATTACATAGAATTATGGTGAAATGATGACATATGCAAACCAACAATGAAGCCCATAGAAATGTTGTCCCATTTCCACTCTAGTATATCATGATTTTGAAAAAGTCCTATTGGATGTTGATGCCTAGCTTGATTCCTCTAACACTCAAGGCAATGATTAACAAAATCTACAATATCTCTCATCAATCTAGTCTAATGGTATAACTAATGAAGATCAATAGGTATCTTCATCACACATGAATTTATTCTATAGGGTGCTTAGTGTGCCTCTTTCAAAATTGTAGTATAAAGTCCCCCTAATAGAGGTGCACAAATGAATCTTTGGTGCCCTAGGGATTCACTAGATATGAAAGATCATAGCACATGAGTTTATAATGGGGTATTTAATAAGGAAAAATAGATAGATGTATCATTATGTATTAAGGGTAGAGAGAGTAATTATATTAATATTTTTTCTTAGTTTTTGATAAAGGGAAAAATAGATTTTGAAGGGATCCGAAACCCTTAAACAAAAAGAGCAAGGTTGCAAAAAAGATAGCAAGCAGCCAGCAAAAAAGATCGACTCCAACAAGACCAATCAAGATTTACAATTTACACTTTTCTTGTGGGAGCGGAGAATCATGTCGAAAGAAGGCTTAGAGGATTTAACTTTTTTTCCTTTAACTGTGATCCAACCTTCTTCCACTTGCACCGCTTTACCATGCCAAACCAACTCGCTACTTTCATGAGTATGAAAGCCAACAGCTAGTGGTGTATTTTCTAGTTATTGTGGGTAATACTGTGAATTAGTTGGGGGTTGGGTCTAAGGGATAGGAAGTTGGGAAAAGAAATACAAATTTATCTCTCTTTAATATTGTCTTTCATGAGGCCAAAAGAGGAATTGGTTATAATGTATTTATGTAGGGATTACATACATGCATGTTTAGTCCTAAGTGGTTGAAATGATGAAGGCGTTTGTACACCATACATGAGATACATGTTTGATTTAAAAAGAGAGATTTGACCTATTACACTTTGTAGGACAATATATAAAATAAATGGAAAATGGCAGTCCTTGTGGAAAATCTACTATTTGAGGGCCTAACACACCAAATTTGTGTCTCACTTGGCTATGATATGATTTTTTTTTATAAAATTTAATAGATACCTTATATCTAGATGATTGTAACATGTCAAACACTAAAGAAGATTTTGTCAATAGTGATGGATATATATTAGATGGGTGAACAATTATATTTCTAGTTTCTTGTTGTTTACTTTATGCTCAAGTTTTTTTTTTTTTTGCAATCCAATATTGTAAAGGAAGTAAAAAATGACCATGTGTTTGCATGTCAAATAGTTTTTTTTTTTCAACTATATTTTTCATTCTACAATCAATGTAAATTTTTTATAGTATAAAAATATTTTAAAGGTATTTTACTTTCATAATAAATTCATTTAAAACTTTTCATTTAGAGTTGTGTGTGATAGTGATGCAAATGAAATGTTTTGTTGCACATATGAGGGGTATAAAAAATGTCATTGAAAAAATAGGTACTTAAGATATATGGTTGTAGACACCTGAAAATGTCCTGAGTATATCACACATCTTGATTTCGCTTACTAACACCATTTCTCTCATAATTTACCTATTTCATCTATTTAATTAAATAGTGTCCAATTATTTAGTTAAATTCACCATTTTCTCCGATTAATTGAATAATTAGCTTTATTTGATTAATTCATCACTTTCATATAAATTTCTTCCCTTTTGATCAAATAATGTCCAATTATTTAATTAAATGTCATAATCCTTTTTGATTAAATAATTCCTAATTATTTAATTAAAAATCCCAATTATTCCAACTTGCACAATTAAATGATTTTCCTAAATTGTTTAATTAGCTGATTATTCCTCCAATCCTCCAACTTGCATAATGAATATTCCAAATCAAATATTCCCTTTTCAAATTTAAAATTCTTCCCTCCAACTTGAAATATCTCCAACATATTTCCTAAAATTTAGGGATGTTGTTGAATCCTCATGGATTATGGACCCTTGATTAAATCTTTGATCCATGCCTTCAAGCATTGTTGACCCTTGATCCATTTCTTGATCCACACTCATCTCTTCAATTCAATTTCCTCCATTGATTTGCATTTTGAATCCTCACCATTGATCCATTCCAAAAATCTATAAATTATACCTCACATTTTATATGAAATTCAATTTCACAATCCTTATGCAAACTTACTATACCAAATTTATCACTCACCTTTGAGCTTTTGAGAGCATTTGTCAATCATTTCCATTCAATCCATCAACCCAAGCTTTTGCATCAACATGGATTAGGCAAATTGAGGAATTCACATCCCATACCACTCCAATTTGCACTTAATCCACAATGGGATTGTAGGTTTGCACCATTAATTTGGTTCATTTGATGTTAATTGAATCTTTCTTAGTGTTGTTAGACTAATTTTATTGGAGTACTGTCTTTAGTTGATCAATTGCTTGTTTAATTGCTTTGTTTCATTGTCTTTGATCAATTGAATTCATTATACTTACAATGGTAAAAAGAGAAAAAAAAAGTAGGGGTAGAAACAAAATTAGGGGTATTATTTAAGATTTCATGATTGCAAGCGATATAAGATAAGTTTACTAAGTAAAACCTCTAGGTTCTAGTGCCACAAAAAACCATTTAACTTTATAGTGTAACCCACAAACTTGTTTTAGGCTCTTTGTAACACTAACACCTATTGAGCCTCCTTATACCACTTATTTACTAGAAGATGCTCTAGAATGCACCCTTACAAATCAATACCCAGGGTCATAGCTACAACCTTGTGTTATTATGTACTCAATGTTTATGGCACGAGATTCTCCTCGCCCTTAATATAAAGCACATTGAAGATGTACTCACACAACTTCATTGGTGGGCCTTGAGATTAGGCTACATGATATATTGTAGACTTTGATGGTCTATCTTGAGCTCAAATTGGTGACCAAGAAGAAAATGTCTCCAACATATAAGTGCATGAAAAACTATTGTAATTTTTAGGTCATGAGTGGCATGATTTGAGCTCGTGTTCCTTGAGTTTCTATGACTCATGTGATCACATGGTCTTCTTGCATGAGGATTAATTTCAGCTGCTCTGAGGAAACATTTGTTCACACCACAAAATTATCAAATGGATCTAATATTGCAAGGATAGTTGCACTCGTGAAAACACTCGAAGATTTGAAAGGCCCTATTGCACTTCTTTTTTACAAACTAACTTCTTCTCTTCCTCTTGAAGAGATACAATGGGGTATACTACCTTACCAACCCCATGAAACTCCTCACCCCACTGACATTGGTTTGTCGATGGACTATTCCACAATAACTTGAATCTTTAAGGGATCTACTAAGATACCCTCACTTGTCCCTCTCAAGGATGATCCTTCTCCTCCCTTTTGTGCAAAGCATACACTACCCAATTATCTATCTTGTTTTCTTTCGCCTATAATTTGGCCTTGATATAGAATGCTTCACTTTTCTTGTAGTTACCTCTATTAGCTGTAATGAGGCCTAAATTCCTCCATCGCCTTTTGAGCATGGCCCCAAAGGGAGATGTTTACAACATGCAGACGTTCACTTGTCGCAACTATTTGTCCCCAAGGGAGATGTTTACGACATCCAGATGAGCACACCACCATCAACCGGCCCCAAAAATATTGGAAACACCCAACGTCCGTGTGCCTAGTTGAACTATCGGACCTCTAATCCAGACAAATAGAGTAACATACAGACACAGGCTAACAACAATATTCTACATGCCATAAGAGAAGCTAACAGTCTGAGAGCATTGCATGCATTTAGCCTGCCTCCTGTTGCCTTAGCACACCATGCCTAATTCTCTCTCATCGACCACTTCAGTTCCCCAAGATTACAAAGAAGCTGGTGACGAACCCAGGATGAAGAGAAGAAAGAAACTGGTGGGAGTGAGGCAGAGGCCTTCTGGAAGATGGGTCGCTGAGATCAAAGACACAAAGAAAAAGATCAGACTCTGGCTGGGCACTTTCAAGACTGCAGAGGAAGCCGCCCGGGCATATGATGAGGCCGCATGCCTGCTCAGGGGATCCAACACCAAGACCAATTTTGTTCCAAATGTTCTCAAGAACTATAATCCCGCCCTTGCTTCCAGAATAACAAGACTTCTCACCCACCGCAAGGATTCTTTTGTGGCCATGCCCGAATCCAAGAAGCAATTGCTTCCTAAATTCAGCCAACAAATCCAAGCCCAGTTAATGCCTTATAATGGTGCTCCTCCTAATGTTTTGGAACAGGGGGAATTTAAGGAAGGGGGAAATGGGTCCGCCAGACTTTTAGAGTATTTGTGGCCCTCTTATTTGCAGCTGCCTGCTGTGAATCAGATGTTAATTCCTGCCATCGATGACCGGGCTTCCTTTCTGCAGAGGTCTGATAATTTAGATTCATTCGGTAGTCAGTCTAGTTCTTCTTCTGCAGTTCCTTGGACTGCTTATGGGGTTAGAACTGGAGAAGAAATACAAGCCCAGTTAATGCCTGATAATGGTGCTTCTCTTAATGCTTTGGGTCAAGGGACTGTAAATCATGGGGAATTTAAGGAAGGGGAAAATGGGTCTGCGAGATTTTTAGAGTATTTGTGGCCCAATTATTTGCAGGTGCCTGGTGTGAATAAGATGTCAATTCCTGCCGTGGGTGACTGTCTTCAAAGCCATGCCAACCAACGGGTTTTGACGTATGTGGATTACTTTCTACAGAGGTCTGATAACTTAGATTCTTTCAGTAGTCAGTCTAACTCTTCTTCTGCGGTTCCTTGGAATGCTTATGGGGGATGTAATAGAACAGGAAATTCCCGTCCCTCGGGTGATGAGAATTTGAATAACGAAGGAGCTCTGTTGGATCTTCTTCGTCTTTAAAGAGGTTGATTTGAAAAATTTGTGGGGGTTAGCTTTCTGGTCAGATAGTATTAAAGACATAACTCTCACCTCTTATCAGGTTTACTACTTTTCTTATTCATTTTTCCATGGCGATGATTTGATATACCTTGTGTCTAGGGCAAACATAAAGGTTGTTCTGGTACATGGGATGATTCGTCGTGAACATGATGGTTCAGGTGCCATCCTGCTTGTACATGTTGATTTATTTGCTCAGAGTATCTGAGAGGGCTGTTTATGTTTTTGCTGGTGATTGTTATCTTCCAGGGCTATGATTTTTATTGCAGTGTTTTGGAGAATTCTCCTATTCACAGCCTCTCTTTTCATGGCTGCTTATTCTTTGTTATCAATATTATTCAATTTAAAAGATTAAAAAAAAAAAAAAAATTCGAAGAGAAAAGGTGTTAACAAGGGTTCTTATCTTGATGTCAATAACAATATACAAGAATTAAACAATTCTGTAACCAGACTTAGTAAGTCTCACATCCTTATCTTTATATGTTTATTAAAGATTAAGTAGAACTTATTCATAATCAATATGTCTATAGATTTTGGTTTAATGCTAAAAATAATAATTAAACAATTTTTATAGATTTCTACTATAATGAACTAAAATGGTGGGCAACGGTTGAATGCAGCATGCCGTTGCAGTGACTAGGGTTTCGCCTAGTCTGGGCTCGTTTGGGAAGGCTGCACAGGACATTTCCAATGGCTTTAGGTGCAATGAAGGTTGCTTTGGGGGAAAGATTGATAGCATTGTTCAAGCAGAGTGCACAGAGAAGACAAAAGATCAAAATAGAGGCGGTTTGGGTTTGGACGTGGATGATCTGAATCCATAGCAAGGCTAGAAAAATGGACGGTTTGAAGCTCACGGCTGAGGGGGAGATGGGGTTAAAAAAGGGGCCAAGGTGTTTGAGAATGGAAGGCAAGCAAGACCCCCTCAGACTTCGAAGCAAACTGGCAAAATCTCGGCGAGGAGGGTATCCTGTTATTCTTGCAGCTAGAATAGTAACAGTGGAGTTAGATAGTGAGCTGGATCAAGAAGTGATCTTCAATAAATTTTTTTTTTTTCTGGGTTGGGCTTGATTGGGAGGTTCAGGGGTTTTTGGCCAAACTTGTTTGACCTTCACCAGTGGATTTCTAATAATCGGAAACCTATTTTGGAAGGGTATGTTCAAATATATCCCATGGCTAAAGGTTTTTTCATTGTGGTATTTGAAAAAGAGTAGGATAGAAATAAGATTTTATGTGAATACCACTGGGATTGGGAAGAAAAGTATACTCTACTGTTAAAGCCATGGCATCCGACTTTTAACCTAGCCACATAAGTATTTGAGAGGGTTCCTCTTTGGGTGAGACTTCCTAACCTTCCCTTGCAATTTTGGTTTGATTCCTACTTGGAGGTTGTAGGGAACTCTTTAGGAAGCTTCCTAATGGTAGATGAGGGTTCTTCAAATTTGTTGCACTCAACCTTTGCTCGGATTTTGGTGGAACTGGATGTGTCCAAGGAGTTGCCGGAAGAGATCCAGATAAAAACTTCAAAAGGTTGTTGGGTGCAACCTCTGGATTTTGAAGGGGTACCCTTTAGGTGCAGAGTTTACTTTCAAACAAGGAATTTGCTTGCTCATTGTGCCAAACATAGAACAAAGAAATCTTCTTCTTGGTGGAAGGATGCTGCTCCACAACACTACACAGTGGAAAAAAGGAGGAAAGGCAAAATAACCATCTTTTGGAAGGCAAGGAAGTGGAGGGTCAAGATTCTAGGACTTAGGTGTTGGAAAGGAAAACATTGATACCTGATGTTGGAAGGGTGGACCAACGGTAGACGGGTGAGGCCCCAACATAGGAAGGGTGTTTGGATGGGAACAAAGATAATGTTGTTTCCAATGGAAGTGAAAATGAGTTGAACTTTAAAAGTGGGGCAGCAACACCAGACTATCAGGAGAAAAGAGGGGTGATGAGGTTGCAAGAAAAAGAGGCTGGGAAATGGAAAGCTGAAGTTCAAAATCCACAAGCAATTGACAGTATGAACGAAGATCTAAGGAGCCTTCTTGACAAAGAATTGGAATGGCAGAAGGAGGTAGAAAGGGTGGAGGATGGTTGGCAAATTGTCAAGGGGAAGAAAGCAAAGAAAGTAATGAAGAAAACGTTTGCGATGGTCCTCCAGTCTTAGACCAAGGGAAGACGAGTTTGAGTCCATGACCAATGACCTGTTAATAGGCCTTTGTTTAGGAGTATTATGGTGGTAGGTTAGCTTATTAGGATTGTTTATGGAGTCTCTATGTTTGTTGTAGTGAATTTGTCTGTAACTCTTGATAGGGTCTGTAGGATGGATAGATGGTAGGGATAAGGGTTCTTGAAGTGAAGCTATTTGGTGATGTAAGGGATTCTCAAGATGAAGCTATAATGAGAAGTGCTTTGTAACTTTTTATTTTATCAATGAAAATCAACTCTATTACCGACCAAACAAAAATAATGAAACAATTTTTTTATACATTTAAAACAATTTATTAAATTATTATTTTTTAAAATTTATTTATTTATGTTATGATCTTAATATGATAGATTCCTAGATA